>JANHZU010009942.1:4928-16636 GCA_032468055.1 Acrochordus granulatus | reverse complement strand
CTTCCTTCCTTCCTTCCTTCCTTATGTTTATACAGCTTCCCACCTTATAACCAACTCTGGGCAGCTCCCAATCAAAATTATAATATAACTATAAAACTAAACACATTAAAACATAAAAAAACAAAAACAAAAAATGGTGCCACGTTATGTAGTCTCTTATCCCACTGCTTGGTGGAAAAGCAGGTCTACAGAAGACTAGGAGGGTAGAGATCTGCCAAATTTTAGGGGGCAGAATTTTCCACAGGGCAGAGAAACAGCACTCTTCCTAGTTCCCATCAGATGGTAGTATTTAGAAAAGGAACTAGGAGTATGCCCACCCTATCTGACTTGGTAGGACAGGAAGATGTCCTTAGGGAAGGGTGGACCCGCAAGAGCTAACCCTGTGCTATACAGGGTTTTACAGATGATGACCAGCACCTTGAATTGCACTCGGAAGGAAACTGGAAACCAGTGCAGTTCATGCAACTGAAGTGTACAGTGGAGAAACCTAGGGAGCTCGGATACTGTGCATGCTGCTGTTGAAGTTTCTGAGTGGTCTTCAAAGGCAGCCCCATGTAGAGTGCACTGCAGTCATCCAAATTTGTCAGGAAGCAGATACTACAAAAAAAGAAAAATGAGAAGGAAAGAAGCTCATGATCTAGAGGTTTCCTCAGATGAACTCTTGGATTTCCTTCCCTTTGGCAATGTATAACAATATATTCTGCTTCTAGACAGAAGCACATGCATCACTTCCTTTTTATCAGTGATAATATAACAGCCTCTGATTCACCATAAACCTCTTTATGGGCCTCCTGCATGTTTTCTACTTCAGGCCCTTAATAAATGTGATCCCCTCTTTGAAGCATGCTGGCTATTTGTTCTGATATACATGGCCTGACATCTTTAGCTAATAGGTGCAGTGAATGAAACAATGAACTAACTAGGTTCCCAATGACCGGCGGCAGCAGTAAATTTATTTTTCCACTAATGGCCTTCATAATGCTCTGACCAACTTTATCTCATTTTACTGTGAGTATGCAGAGATAATTGCTGAAGTGCTTTGTTAAAAAGAAAAGCTTGCAGTGTTTCCATTAACTCCCTGTGTGAAGCCTGCTTCACCTGAGTGCACTAGCTACCACTCACAGTTCAATTTTATAGCCAGGATGGACTGAAACATATCAACTTGCTTTCTCTCCTTTCTACTAATTGTACAGATTAATCATCGGGACAACTTAGATTTGTTTTTTCCTCCTCTCCTTTGATAAGCTCCTTTTTTGAATGAAGTCAGGACACTGGTGCTGGTGGAAATCCAGCTGCCACAGGATTAAATAAAGTCCTTTCTTACCACACCAGGATGTAATAAGTTGCAATGGGGGAAATCAAATCAACCATTCAGAAACTCTTGAAATTAAATCAACAATAATAAAGACAGGCATAGATGAAGTACATCTACAAAATGCATGCACATAATCACATCAGAATTTTCTTTGAAATTTTGCCTGGAAAATGTAGAATGAAGAAGGAGGATTGCAACATCAGAGTTCTTAAATTTCTGAAATTAAATAAGAAAAGCATGTGAAAGAGTTAGGTGAAAAGAAGAAAGAAAGAACCAAATATGAGAAAAAATATTAAAATGTCAGAAATTCATTTTGTAAAGGCTGACAAGCCATTTGAGGACTTGGATGAACAAGCAGAGCACTGATGCTACTTCTGTGCGGCCTGTTTCTTTTTATGAAAGATGATTAATAGTGTCAGAATGACTTCTGAGTCTTCTGAGTTGTGCTTCTTTGCATTTGATTGCAACTGCTGTTTATACAGGGAAGGGGGGGAGAATGCTGTTCCATGCACTGTGACACAGCTATAAAACATAACATGAAAACTGGAAAAAGCAGATGCTTTTTCTCCTGCCAAAGTTTCTTTAGTTCAAGCAAGGAAGAAAAAAGGGTTATTTTCTTTGCATCTGGGGTCAAAATTTCCACTTCTTAATGAATGGAACTTTACCAGGTTAGTTTTGAGTCCAAGAGTCTTCAGACTTCATGATTGCTTAAATTTTCAGACCTGTAAGCCCACTATAAAATAACATCTTCCAAAATATGAAGTGTGGGCAATAAAAGAGTAGAAAATGACGATTTTCTAAAGATTTCATTATTATGATTTCATTGTGATTTCAATGATTGCAAATCCCTTAAGTTTCTCATAATCCAGCTATTTAAAACAAAGGGTAATTGTTTTATAACAGTAGCTGAATTCATGATAAATTAATGTTAGATCAGAAATAACTAAGATAGCTATATTGGGTGAATCAAGTTTGTTCCTTTAGATAGTTGGTTCTTAATCTTCATTTGAGCTGCATTTTTGAAGACAAAATTACAGTATATCTATATATGGATTTATAGACACTTTTAGTTACATGATTCTAGGTAGTATAAAATAACAACAGGTAGAGCCAATGTAACAATAAAAGAATACAAACAGAATGGGTTAATCATAAAAACAGAATGGGTTGATCAAATATGGGTGCCATATGTATACGATAACAAAATGTATGTGGTTGCAGTATGGGAACCTAAGGAAGCAAAATCCATGTCAGATGTCAGATAAGATCTACCAATGGATGAAAGAATAGAATATTCTATTTATACATTGCATTATATAGCTAAACACATATTCAAAGTCATTTTTGATGCTTTAATTTCCATATATCTTTTTCATGCATAGCAGTTTTGTTCATCTCTTAATGTTAACTGAATAGAAAATTGTCACTAAGGTCCAAAAGACTCCATCGTTGAAATATGTGGATAGTCTTATCTCATTCCATCCCAGGAAACTGACATGGTACTCAGAGAAGAGAGATCCTATAGAATGGCTCAACCATTTATTAATATTTCAAATAGTATTCTGAATAACTCATACACTACTTTTATAAAATGATATAAGTCTCTGAATAATTTTTCACTTCCAGACATTACTAATTTACATGTCAAGGACACAGCTATTTGGTTTAGAACTAAAATGCCACTTAAATTGATGTAAGAGCCTTTTTGTAATCAGATGTACTTTTATTACAATACATAAAAGTATTCATGAGATAAAATATAGCATTTGTTTTAATGAAACCAGAAACTTATAAAATAAAACATTTTAGATTATTCAAATATTTTATTTATTTATTTTATTTTATTTATATGCCGCTGAAATCCAGAGTCTCTCAGCGGCTAACAAGAACTATTTTGTCCCATGTCTTAATACAGAAAGGCAATCTACGCTGGCATATGTTTTCTGATTTTGTAATATTGTGTCATGAGTGCTTTATTTGAAAATTGTTTCAGATGGAATTAAACCATTATTTGTGCCTGAGCAGACATCAGAAAAAAAAGGTCTCAGCTCCTTAGAAATCCTGCTTGTCTGAAAAGCCAATTGACTTGCTGCTATGATAAACCACCTGCAGCTTACACTGGCAATATGCGATCCATCTTCAGATTTAGCCATTGCCCTCAACCAGAGTATTTTCAGTCTGTAGCAAGGGAATCTAATTACACTGTTGGAGCTGGAAGACACCAGCATATTGCAATTCTCTCTGGAAATGGTACAGAATCACTTGAAATACCTTCATAACCTCAAGCTGTTGTGGTGAGGTAAGCTTTGACTCTGGTGGATAATGATAATTCCCGTGGTTGACAAGAAATGCTAATGGCCTTGTTAGAATAAAAAGGCTTTGGGTGTTGAGAAATATAGAGATATAGGAGACCAAGAAGTTAACATCCATGGTGAAATGTGTTAACTATAGATAGGCAAGCCAAGATTTTTTTTCCTCCTGGGAAAACTTGTCTATATTCTTTAAGAACATTTCTCATGGTTTCTTTTAAGATTTAATTAGGGACATATTTGGGGTAAACCATATTATGAGACTTAGTAAATTGAATGTCTCAGCAGTAGAAGCTGATGAAAAAGCCCTCGAGGAAATATTTGTGTTTATGTGGTCTTCCCTCTACACCCCAAACTAGCTTGTTATCCTCAGTTTTATCAAACTTCTTTAAAATGTGTCACCTGAACAGGCTTTCCTGGATTAGCAAATGCCAACAATAAGGTGTGTGAGAGAAACCTCCTTTTTGTCTTTGAGCAAAATGTTCTGGTAGCATAACAGACTTGGTGCCTAGGTTGCCCTTGATTTTCAAAGTCTTTTTCAATAAATTATTTCATTTGAACATTCACTAGAGCTTCCTCCATTTGTTTTTGCTTGGTGATAAAAAGAGTAATAGGTTTCATTAAAGGATAATATATTTACTAGAATAATAAAAAGCAACATTACAATTGACTAATTAGAATAAACTAATAAAGAAGAGATTCTTCATGCTTTAAGGTGCCACTCAAGTCACTGTATAGGAATGAGTAAGAAACAATTTTTTCTACCAAAAGTTGGAGCATACATATTTATTGTTCCCTCGTGACATTTTTCTGTGGAAAATTCAGGTGCTGAATGTACAGTAGCAGCCACAGCTGAAAAGGTAGTTGGAACAAAGGGACTAGACATGGCTTGCAAGGCCACTTCCTCCTGCAACAAAGAGGAAATTTCTATTAATTGTTGGCATTCCACTTCTGTTGAGAATTCACTTTCTGGCACATCATGTTTATTTGCTATATGCTTAAGGTTTAATCTATAATTAGCATCACTTCCATCTTTCTGGGAACTGAACACCTTAAAGTTGCCAAACTGAACCTTAAAAGTTGCCAAATTCGAAAAACACTGCTCTATAGTAACAAAAACAAGAAGATAGCTATGGTCCCTCTGAAACTAATTTATAGTTATAGATTGTGTTTCTGTTTTCCAAACTAGGAATGCATATTAAACAGAACTTGTCTAGTTCAGAGGATGGACCCAGATTTTACTACTCTCTTTTCCCCAAGTAACATGACTCTTACAGCCAGTCCAGTCCAGTCCAGTCCATTCTTAGAACCAAATTGGTCTAACTTGAGTGCAAATTTTGATTATCTTTTTCCCACTTTAGAATAACATATTCATTATTCCTTCCCACTTGCTGCCAAGTCATCATTAGTCATAGTGGAAGATCTCATAAACTGTCTCTTTGCTTATTTTTCTGTTTGGATGTTCATGGCAAGGCTTTTTCTCTTGGGGCATAAGGTTCATTGGGTGGCTTTACAGCCTGTATAATTATGAACTAATTCCTGACTGCCTTTTGTCTTTCCAGCTGTTGCAGACTTTTCCTCTTGCCAGTGAAATCTGTTTTAGCAACAACAACAACGAATGGCTACAGCGAGAATTCTAATCAGAGTGACAAGTAATAAAAATATGTTAATGATGCTTAAGCCAGCCATCTTTCTAGCTAGCAAGTGCCTGCTCACAACGTACATTAAAAAACTCTTCTGTGCAAATGTGCTGTGCAATGGGAGATTGGAAGACTCAATCTGTAGTTAAACATTTTGAAAATATAATTCAGAACAATAGGAACAATAGCAAAAGTAATAGCTTTTATCACACATACAGAGAGAAAAAAAATCAGTGTATGTTTAAGATTCAACCCTGTAATAGTTAAATTTCCTTAAATCAGTGATGGCTGAGGAATTCTGAGAATTGAAGTCCATATGTCTAAAGTTGCCAAGTTTGAGAAACACTGCCTTAGGTGAATATTATTTTGTGGAATATGGCCTATCAGCATCACAGGAAAACTGCAGTATGAATAGTGGATTGAATATTACTTTTAAAAAATGTTCCCAGTCTATGCATCAACATGATCATTGAATAAAGACTGGAGAAGGGCAATCTAATTCAGGGCAAAAATAAAACTGCATTGCTTTGACACAATATTGTACGCTGATTTATTTGAATTTTTAAATTATGTTGAATGTGATATTCTTGCCTAGGTATTCATCTGTGCATGCTTCTCTAGGAATCATGATTTAATGTTATAGCAGTGTGTTTTTACACTCCTAGCTCAGCAGGCCAAGAAAATGTGCTAGACAAAAAAGCTGAGTGTAATTATTGAATGTGTTAAATGGTGTCCAATAATTGGTACTAAATATAAACAACATCTCTCTACAAGAGGATGTGTATTATTGTCTCAGTTTTGAAGAGATTTGTTAGAACCATATGAAATTCTCTTATGGTCAAGCCCAGCAATGACTGGCATTGTCATTGAAACTCTCACCTACCATTCCAATTTAGATTGGTAAAAAGTTAAATTATATAACATATGTCATAAAGGAAAGGTGTGGAGAATGTGGCCACCAACAGCTTCAGAGGATCCTAGATGATGCAATTACCTGGACCCCTTTCAGTCAAGTTTCGGTCGAGGCAATCGGTCACGCTTTCTTAAAACTGTGAGGTAAAGGAGTACCAGAATTCAGAAGAAGATAATTTGGGAATAAAGGTTTGTTCAAGAGATTACTGTTTAGGATCAAGCAGAGCTAGTTGTGTTGGAGTGAAGCTTAATGCATAAATGTTTCAACTTGGAAATATTTAAGCACTGAAATAATGCTAGAAAATCATAGAAAACCTCTATCTTGCCATCATTTAATTATGATTAACAATCAGGGATGAGACTTCCAGAGCAGTGCTTAGTCAGAACTAAGAATAAAAAGCACAGAAAAAAATCAATTGAAACAGAATTATCCATAGCATCCCTGCTCTCTTACAGACTGATATATTATCCATTATTTATAGGTGATACATTAAAATACAGTGCAGGAAGAAACACTTGTTTTAACTCAATTAGTATAAGATAGTTTACAAAGTAAACAAGGACTTTTTACCCTGAGAAGCTATTATGCTCAAATCTGACATAGGAAAAACAATAAAAAAGAACAAGTAAAACAGGGGTATAATAAAATAACATGTATTTAGGTTTATTTAAAATACAACAAAATTGACAACTTGGTTCCTTCCAGGTGTTCTAGGCAGGAAAAAAAATTAGCACTACCTCTGAATACGCTTTTCAGTAGTTGATCAAAATATCAGTATTTACTTAACAGCTAAACTGAAGTGGAGTGGATAACTGAAGATATCACAGCTACCTTTGAGGTGGAGGGCAGAAAGCAGAAATCATGAAATCATTAGAAGGAATGAAATGGTTTATAATGACTGCATTTTTAGTTGCTGACAAGTTTTCCAAAACCCACCTTCAAGCTTGCAACAATGCATAAGCAATTTATATTATTCTTCCCCATTAGCTCTGAAAATTTTTACTTACATACTTTCTTTTTAATGAGCTATTTGGTGCTAGTTGCCCTCTTTCTGTCAGTATATGACAGATGAAAGCCGTGAACTGAAGGTGCTTTGTTAAAACATAGTTGCCCTATATTTCTTTCAATAAATATAACAGTTCTTGCTTATCTGATTTAAAGCAGAAATAAACTATAAAAGAGCTAGTTTTGTCATCTACATAGAACGTTTTGATTTATTGAAAATATTGCTGAGGAGAGACATAAAATTTACCATATGCAATAGTTTTCTTAAAGAGCACTTTTCTTGAGAAAACTACAGACTATATGCTGTAAGTGAATACTCTGAGGACTGCTAAATTTAGGACAAAAGCAATGGAAAGTCACTTGGAGGTCTTTCATTTTTTCTTCCTTGACAAATATTCTATGACAAGCAAAATAAAGGACAAAGGAATGGGAAATGGCAAAAAGGTACTTGGTAAATGAGACCTCTTTTCATAAGTAAGGAAGAGAACTTATACTTGGTAATGAGACCTCTTTTCATAAGTAAGGCAGAGAACTAGTGGAATCAGACTCTCATCTGGATGTTGCCTCAGTGATTTGCCATCAGCAGTAGAAAGTCAGAACAAATTCAGAAGTGTGCAATATTTAGATTCAAAAAGAGAAAAGTACTTTGGGTGTGGTGTGGATGTGCTCTCTATAGTTCAGAGACACCGCACCTTCTTCTAGAGTTACATAGATTGTCAGGAGGTAAGGAAGCACTGAGGCATGGTGAGAAGGCAGCAATACATGGCTGCACCCCTTACCAGCTTTTAACATTTCCTTAACTCAAATGCATATTTTCTTAGGACCATGCAACTTCTATGCAAGCCCAGGAAAAGATATAACTTTTAAGAAGGTGATGACAAACATGGCCAAACTAGATACTAAGCACCTTTCTCTTTATGTATCTTAATAATGAACAATACATGAACAGACATCACCATAGTTTCAACTGGGAAACTATCATAGGCCAAGCTAAATCCAAAAATGCTAGATAATTTCTGGAAGCCTAGCACTCAAATCAGCCATCAACAGGCTCATAGAGATAAACAACATCTACATACCATTCAAAAGAGACAATCAAAAAGCTAAAAAGGAAACAAAAACATCAAAACATTCCTTTGCCTCCAATCAATACCTGGATAAACAGAGATTAATACCAACATTAACACTAGACCAACAACCAAGCCAAAAACAACATTCCAGTCAAGGAACTACCAGTTCAACAAACAGTAAACAACAGCCTAATCAAGGAATCCCAACAAACAATACCACCAACACTGACAGCACAAGCCTCTGGTGTATAAACAGAAAACAAACCCCACTCCCTTCTAGCACTGATGATGTTACCTAGTTGGGTAATGAAAAGTTTGCAAGAGAACACCGAAGCTCAGAGAACACCAAGGACTCCATTGAACAATTTTATAAAATTCAGTAGAAATATACTCTCTGAAAACAATGTTTATCCATTTTTATATAACTTAGTGGAACCTAACTTAATTTATTCAGTGTTGAGAAGGATAGTAGAATCAGACCTGGTTTCTTTTTAGAGAATACCATAAATTCTCTCAAATATGGATGAGGTTGGGGAAAAAAGCCTCTTTACAATACAAATATATTCAAATATGATTTTGCTGAAATATCTACAAAAGAGTATCGAATATACTGTATGTTCTATAAATATGTTAAGTTACTGGAATCCAGCCAGTTTGGCTTTGGATTTTTATAAATATAGATTGGCAAGCCATACAAAGTAGCATGATTTGTGAGTATAATATGTCTAAGTGGTATATTTCATAAGCATTAGTTATTCCTCTTTCCTCTGATTAATACCTTGTATCTTTATAACACAGATGCTTCAGAGTAGGATTTTAGGGCAAAAGTCACCAGTCAGCTGAATGAGCAAGAGAATACTTCTACTCATATTCATACTCAATTGAGACCTTTTTCTAGGACACAAGAGAACACTCCCCAGACCCAATAACCCAGATTTATATTCTGATTTTTCTAATTGCCAGAAATATGATAGATTCACTTCCAACTTTTGGTGATCCTATGCCACACTGGATAATAATAATTATAAGCTCTTGTATTTGAGTTCTGGCTTTGAAAGGAAATGGTAAAGTAACAAGCTAGTTAAATGGCCTCATAAATTCATTCTTTCCTGTTCATAACAAAATGTTACTCTTTCCCAAGGTAGCCAAATCTGTGAGATTTCCAAGGAAAGACTAAAGTAATGAAATGTTTTATTACTTTATAAACCTGGTAAGAAAATTATTAAGTAGCATTTAATTTAATTAACTGAAAAGGGATGTAAAGACAATGGCAGTTTTTCACTAGACGTACCCCATAGTATTAGGAATCCATATCATGTGAGATAGTTCTTTAAGTTTTACATTGCTTAAGATAATATCTGTCTCCCTCTCTCTCTAACACACAGATCTTTATTGCACAGCCCAATTCTTATAAGAAAAAGGCCTCTTTATTGAAGATTATGGACTGTAAATTTCTACAGTAGTTAGGAGATAGATGCCCTTTTTGACTTCCTGACCTATGACTCAGAAAGAATGACTGGCTCGAAGTCACCAGCAATGTTCTATACCTTAACCTTAACCAACTTAATCAGTTCACCATACTTGCATGTGCTGTTGTTATTCAGTTGCTCAGTCGTGTCTGATTCATCGTGACCCCATGAACCGCAGCATGTCAGGCCTCCCTGTCCTGCACTGCCTCCCAGAGACTGCCCAAATCCACTCCCATAGCGTCTATGATGCTTTCTAACCATCTCATTCTCTGCCATCCCCTTCTCCTTTTGTCTTCAAGATGTGTATAAATATCCCCCCACATAGCCTTTATGAAAATGTGTAACCTATACATCTAATCAAACTAATAACAATGCTGGTACCAATACTTAAGTGATGATTTCTTTATCATTTTTTCTCTCCCTCCCAACATATCAGTTTCCTCTAGTATCCCACATGATCACAATCTGCTAGGTTTCCATTTTCTGTTTATTATTTCTAGAATTTTTGCTCCTTTCCAAGTATATGCTCCAATAGCTCACAACTAGGAGAAACTTGTCCATATACCATAATGTTTATTTAACATTATTACATTTTCAACAACAATAAAAAACATACTAAAACACATAATAGCAAGTCAAGATAAAATCTAGACAGGTGA
Organism: Acrochordus granulatus; assembly: GCA_032468055.1. Lineage (NCBI taxonomy): Eukaryota > Metazoa > Chordata > Lepidosauria > Squamata > Acrochordidae > Acrochordus > Acrochordus granulatus. Next base: position 6,256 of record JANHZU010009942.1, on the reverse strand, counting down.
TAAAGAATTTAAAATATACTAAAAGAAAAGAAAAAAAAATCAGCACTGAAGGGAGATATGTCCACAGCACTGGTGCCATATGTCCAGAAGCCTTATAGTAGCTAGCATCTGAAGCAGGGATATCTCTGTTAACACAAGGGATATACTGTAGCAATAAAGATAGTAACAGCATACTCAGATGAGGTCCAGAGCCAAAGATGTATTAAACTGGATAGCTCCTTTATTGAACATCTTTGGTTATTTAATGGGCAATATCTGACCAGAAGAAATATCCATTGCTAAATTGTAGGACCTCCATATCTTTCTGACTAGGAAAAAAAATAGCTAAGATGGTGGTAGAGTAATAGCTTCTCTGCTGAGCAACTTATATTTTGTTTTTACAAAAAGTCTACCCACACATTTTGTTTTATTTAAGAAGCACATTCTCTGCAAGAAACTAGTGTCAATTCTTTAAAGGCAAATCCAACTCACTAATGAACATAATTTTTAAATGTCCTGTATTTCCTCCTAGCAGTATTACAGTGTCATCAGGCCATATCTTAATAACCGTCAACCCTGGATATGCCATGATAAACACATTTGATAGTCCAATCAAAAAGGAAAAGAACTTGCAAGACAATTGAATATGCCAGTTAATATATGTTTTGGTGACTGTCTTAAAACTCAAATAATCCAAATATATATTGAGTATAGGTTTTATTTAACAACTCCCTATACTTCAATTCACATCCTCCATATTCCTATTATTGCTCTATTTTTATTTTATTCTGATATTAAAATTATTTTAACAAATTTCATAAACTAAATGGTTAAATATTTGATTCCCTTTCATTTTTCTTCAGAAGGTTTTTCAATTAAGTGATTATAGGTGCAGTGTTTTTAAATGTTGATTCATTGTGGGGTGGATGAGAGACCTGTGTGAATGTGCTGCCTTTCACCACGCAATCACTCCTGAGAACTCTACTCCTTTTTTGACTTGATCTGCTACAATTAAACATGAACATACCTTAAGGAGCAACTTCCACTACAACTAAACATGAACATACCTTAAGGAGCAACTTCCACTGGGCTTTTTCAAATCAGGAAGTTTCGTAAACTGAATGGGCATCCAGACTGCTTGCAGGCTGATGGAGGGACAATAGATAAGCTATAACACTAGGACAAAGTGCCATTTTGTAATAACAAAGACAAAACAAAAGAAATCACAAACAAAATTTTAAATGAACTTGAGAATAAGGTTGAAAATCTGAAGCTTCATTCACAGAGTGGAAAAAGCTGTCAGGGGATTGGAAAATTCTTGCTTGATCTCCTTTTGAAAAATAACATTT
>JANHZU010009939.1:131707-142410 GCA_032468055.1 Acrochordus granulatus | reverse complement strand
GCATTTTAAAGCTTGATTGTGTGCAGCCAGAATTAGTCCCTCTGATTCTTCCTTCAATTTTCCTGCTCTTAGCCATTGCCAGTTCTTCTTGTTATCTGCTTTGCCCTCTATTATCTTTAATGTATTGGCCATATAATGCTTTGCCTTGCCATGTCTCTTTTCTATTCTTCATTTGGCCTTTTTCTATGCCAATTTCATTTTTCTAGTCATCACTAAGCATTCCTGTTTTATTAAATGCACTTGAAGAAGTGCATCTTCTTCAACTAAAAAGAGCCAGTTATGACATATGGCTACATTCTGAAACTCTACTCAAGCAGAATCTATGAAACCTGCTTGACATCAGGATCCCTGACTCAGCTCAGCTTCCTGCTACATCAGGAGGTTTCAGTTTCGAGATGTTCTTCCTCTGATAGATGTGTCTGCTGATACATTTTATTTAGCTAATGGGCAGAAGGATCTAAGAATTACTTGTGCTACTGTTGCAAAGCTTCTCAGGCCTAGGGGTACCAAATTGTATGAACCTGTTAAATAAACAGGTCATCATAACTTTACTGTTACAAAGCACCCTGCAAAGCAGAATTATCCTCTATTGCAGCAGCTTGACAAAAACCTGTATCAAATTTTTCTCTTCTCACTCCAAGATCTTTCTTTCCAATATGGGCCCTGGCTAAATCATGCACTCTAGCCTTGGCTGCTGAGATAGCCACAGCATTGTGGGACTCTGGGTAATTTTACACAACAGTCTTCAGTTGCTTGTCTCCTATGCTGATACTGGCTGGAAATGATGTCAGCTGATGTTTTATCTGGACAGCAGTTACTCTGGACCCCAATCAGTGAATTCTGCTTTTTTCTTATGCTTCCCACTGTGCTAGGAGAGCAAATCCCAATTGTTTTCCTCTTTGTAGGCAAAGCTTTGAAGATATATAGTTTCCATTTCAATGAGCAGCAGTCACAAAATCATATGACTTAAAAGTCATATGTTCCTGTTCACTGCAGCCGGCACATGCTCACAAGGAGCATTTATAGCCCACTAGAAAATAGAAAACAAACAAACATACATGACATTTCACCATTCTTATTGTCATTTCAGCTGAAAGCATAAACATGTTTACCCCAGTTCAAATAGATAACTTCTTCCAGCACTTGGCTTTGCAAGTCCCATTAGAGAGCTTCAAAGTGGCAAAAATACTGGATTCTATTTCTGGGAGGTGCATCTGTATTCTGAGACTAATAACTTTTTCTTCTTCCTCATCTATAGGACGGTCAGGGAGAAATTTGAGCTTAGCTTGGAGATGATGGGAGATTGCTGCATGTGCTCTGGACAGCTGCTTCTCACAAGGAGTATGCAGGACAATAGTTTTCTGCTGATTTGAGCTTTAGGAGACAACAGGATTAATCATGTTTCTTACCACTGTGGTAAATATTTTCAAAGGACACTAAGTTCACAAACCTTGCTTTTAAATTCCTTTTGGAAATTGTACATTATCTACTTCTAAACTATTAGAGACCTTCAAGAATGACAAGTTTGAAAATGCTGGGTGAGTCTGCCTTGAATCCTGAATGAAAGAACATGTTAACCATAAGCTTAAGAATTTAAAGAAACTGAAATAAAGAGCAAAAACTAAATTAGATTTTTATCTTTAAAATTATGAATGGACTAAGGGTCTAAATAAAACTGGAATGTTGAAACTTTTACAAAAGATTTTGGAATTAATTATAAAATACAAACAGCTTTTCATGGAAAATAGATCTTGTTTGGCTTTTATAAGACACATCTAAAAAACTACTAGTTTTACAGTTTTTTACAGTTTGTTAGTAACCTTCAACTGTGTAAAATTGGAAGGCGTAAGGCAACAATTATTGAAATAAGGTAACTCCAATGAGCTTCACAGGGATGTGATGGAATGTAGTTAAGATGGTGGATTCCCACGAGTGAGGGGATGCATTCCAGAGGAGTAAATCTGGATGGTAGGCATGAGAAAAAGAGGCTGAAGACAATCCCTCCCTAATAGTTCACAAAGTATATTGCAAATGGAGATAGTAGAGTGTTCAATCTGGCAAGATTTTGTCTATAGGTATGAAACAATAAAGAATTCAGCATGGAAGATTCATTACATTTCATTCTTGGGTTTGGGCCTGACATTCCAATCTTCTTTGGAGCTGCTGCTTAGTTCCTGTTCTTGAATGGGTACTTTTAGTTCAGTCCTTCCAGACACTACTTATCAGTCAGTGGTACATTCCATGCAGAGTCTTGTCTTGCCATGGCAATTCTTTTGCTTGTCTTTCCCCATGTCTGCTGTTGCCTCAGGCATTTTCAGCAGCTCATCTTTGGGGGCTTTCTCACTGATGTACTCCTGGATACTCTAAGTCTTGTTCAGGACAATGGACAGGTGATGGATGGATGGATGGATGGATGGATGGATGGATGGATGGATTTTACCAGAGGCCAGCAGCCTAAGTTGATGACTATGGAGGATAGTAACCAGCAACTGAAAGGGAGAAGGAACGCCCGCTACAGTGTACACTAGTCAATTGGAGCAGAAACATTGTCTATGGTGAAATTAAGTAGCTCAGACTGTTCACAAAGCATTACTTTTGGCAGCAAAGATTGGGAAAAACTATTGTTAATATTGAACAAGACAAATGGATATTGCTTTCTCAGCAGCCTAGGAATGTGGCAGGATGTCAACATATGTCCTGTCCTCCAGAATTGGAAAATGTCTGTTCTCTTGCTGGAGAAAGTTGGACATGCAGATAAGCCCTAGCACATTCAGGCACGCTATGGCTGTTCTGTGAACATTTGCAAGAAATATAAACATTGATTCCCCATTTCTCCAATAACTATCTGTGAAAAAAGAAGTTCTTGCTTTTCCAATCAGGTCTCTAATTCAGGGAGGAGAATAGAATATAACATTTCCCCCAAGTTCATTTCTCATTCTAAAATATTTTTATATCAAGTTCTCACCTCCAAATAATGAGTTCTCTCAATCAAATTACCATTAGGAAACATTTTCAGCCTCCAATCAGCCATGGCTTTTAAAGCAAAGCCATAATAACACATTTTTTACAATCATCAATCACCCATGCCACAATAATTTTATTTCTTCCAAAACTTGAAAAAAGAGATGAGAGCTCTTGCAAATCCTCTTGCATTCAGTGAAGAAAAGTATTTTCCCAGGGCCAGAATCTCCAGGCCAGACATCATAGTATGCTATCTGCAAGTGCTTCTTAACCCTTTGATAGCCCATTTCTATTTGTAATAGCTTTTAAGAAAACGAAAGTCAAAAACGAAAGTTAGTATGTATAGATTATATTTCATCACCAACTTTATTGGAATCAACCATTTAAATGGGCATACAATATGGCTTTTAATATGTTTTTGCAACAGTGCCTTACTTTCTAACATGAGTATTCTTTTTCCCTCTTAATTCATTGTCCCAGGGATGTTGTCAGACAAGAAACCACATTGACATTTACAATTTCATACGTGATAAGGAAATTACAAAATGGGAAATCAGTGAACATTGCTGATGCACTCAAAATCTAAACCATGTTGTGGTCCCAGCAGTGGGAGCTAGGAGAATAGTAGTCTATGGGAAGTAGTTTATTGTATTTAGTTATCCAGAAAAGGCCATTACATCCAGCCAAATCAAAGGAAGAATTAAATCTAAAAGTCATTCCAAACTTGTATACAAATGTTCTCTTGTAATTGTCAAAGACAAAATCTAAGATTTATTTATATTTACTGTTTTCTTTAGACATCCACCTCAGCAAGTGACTCTGAGTAGTGTACATCATAAAAACCTAAAACAATACAAAATAAATATATTATCACAAGTAAAATAATTGCCATAGATGTTAATATAGCCAAGAAACAGAGCCTTTAACACACTCTTATGGCCCCAAATATGGGCACATAACCAGATCTTCATAGCCTTACAGAAGAGCCATTTTCAACTCTGAAGGGAGAATGTTCCAGGGGCTATGCAGAGAAGACATGTCCTAAAGGATCCTAAATACAGAAGTAAACAACATTTACATGTCAGAGATAGGTTTGTTTTATAAATTAGAGTATGCATAGCATGGAAGAGTGAATAAAAGAGATTTTTTAACTTTGTAAAAGTAACTTAAGAAAAAACTTAGAAGGGCAAATAAAAACAACTTTCAAGCAGATGTTGGAGAAATCATGTCAGTTTTGTTGAAGTAAACCTATATACATATCTTCAAGACAATGGGTTTAATAAACTAAGAGTGATGAATACAAGCTGAATAATGGCTGGATAAGGTAAATGAAAAGGGAACTCAGGACTAGATACTATTCCTAAAAAAGAGATTCTAAATGCACCAATTCCAAAAAGGAAAAGAATGATAGAAGAGAAACCCAGTGCAGATACATAAATAGCTTAGTGAATGTCTGAAAAGAGAAATTTATACTATAGAATGTAGAAAGAGTGATAGATCACCAAGGAAGGTAAATGAAAATATGTACAGTGTGTGCATCCAGTATATAACCTGAATATATAGAGGTATTTTGTCTAAAATCTAAGAAGAGCTAAAGTTGGTGAAAGATGCTAAGAATAACAAAAGAGGTTTCTTGGATAAGTTCAAAATAAAAGGATGAGAAGACACTTAATGAAGACCAAAACAAGTTAACAGGTAAAAACACCTACATTCCCTGACTTCTATTTTCACTCAATCTTTCCCAATAAGATAATAGGGATTCTATTAGTCAACTGTGGAAAGTAGGATGAAGGAACAGGGTGGAAGCTTAGAATTGACACTGAAGCATAACCAGAAAAGTCTATTTATTTTGAGTGAGTTTCCTTCAAGCAATATAAATTGTATCTTAGGGTATTGAAGGACCTGATTGATGGTCTTGCCAAACCTTTATAATGTTTTACTTCTCAGAAATTTTGGAGAAAGAATAAAATGACTGGAGAAGACAAATGCTATCCCTGTCTTTATTTTTATTCATTTATTTATATATCATATTTAGAGACCACCCATCTCCCTCATACAACGACTCTGGGCAGTGTACAAATAGACATAAAATATAAAAGCTATATGTAAGCATTATAATAAAAATAGTTAAAACAAGAATAAAATAATGAATAGTCTAATATCACTGTCTGAAAGAATACTAGAAAACATCCTATAGTGAAATCAGTGTGTAAGCATTGTAAAAATAATGTTGCAATCATCAGAACCAAATTTTGTTAGACAAATTGTATGACTTTTAAAATCAACTAACCCTCTTGTATATTAGGGTGTCAGTATACTGCATGTATCTTCTAGTTGGTAGAATGAAGACAAAGATATGTTGGCTTGCAAAGTAATCTCTATGATACAAATCCTGGTGGTCTCTTATCAATCAGTTTTGACCTTGGTTAACTTTTCAAGACCAGCCAATGTCAATTAGGTGTTACCAGTGGCTTAGCATAAATGGATATTTAGTTGTAATGTATTTTTAATTGATCAAGTGTTTGACAAGCATTCCATGACATTCATTTTAGGAAGCCAGTTAAGCTGGATGGAATGGCAATTAAAGTTCATGAGACTGGAGGAAGGTGGTGTATTCAATACTGGGCTCTATACTCTTCAACATTTTTATTAATGACTTAGACCAGTAATTTGAGGAATGGTTTATCAAATCTGTAGATAACAAAACATGAGGTAGGCTGGCTAATATCCAAAGACAAAAATAAAATTCAAAATCATCTTGATAGGCAAAAGAAACAGAATGAAATATAACAAAGATAGATGCAAAGCTATGCAGATAGGAAATAGAAATCAATTGTACAACCATTGAATGGAGAAATGGCTTGGCAGTAACACTTGGAAAAACATTGTTGGATAATGGTTAATTACAAATGAGTAAGTAAATGATGTGACTTAAAAAAAGACAAATACAATTTTAGGCTGCATCAGCGGAAGTACAATACTGTATCTACAATATAGAAAATAATATTTTCAGTTCATTCTGTTTTGGTTAGATTCCACTTCATATTAATTGGATTAGGCTGAAAGAAAGGCAAGAGAATAATCAGTGGACTAAATCCTACAGAGAGGAATAGAAATGTTTGACAATGTTTAGGTATGAGAGAAGAAAGCCGAACAGCAATATGATAGGACTTTTCAAACATGAAAGAATATAACTGATCAGAAGGTCAGGGCCAGTTATCTATCTTCCTGAAGGACAGAGCACAGAACAAAATTTAAGATATAGGAAGGAAGAGTCTGGTTAAAGATCAGGAAAATTTTTCCTAACAGTTGAAGAAGATTGACAGTGGAACAAATTATCCAGAGAGATGTTAAGTTCTCCTTCACTGGATATGTTAAAGCAGAAGCTGGATAGCCTTCTGCCATAGATTTCTACATGGATCAGAGGTTTGGCAAGCCTGAGTATTTTCTTCTAATTCTAAATTCCACATGAAGTCCTTCAACAGGTCAGAAACGAGCTTTTATCCTTTCTTATTTTAAATATCAGCTTAATTCAGGAGTTAAACTGATGCATTTGTATACATGCACAAAAAGACAGAAAGAGAATAACAGTAATAATGATTAGTTTTTGCTGTTCATGCAGAGGAGGGGTGAGATGTTTGTTACTCTGGAATCAGTGGTAGCCTGGAGCATGGCAGTGAGTAAATTCCATTCTTTGCATTCTCCTAATGAGCAGCTGGAGGGGAAACTGATTGCTTTGTGATGTTTTCTGCTTGTTCTCAGACTTTTGAGCCCAGCAGAAAGATGATCATGCATAGGTTTCAAAACAGCTTTTGAGAGATAGGGAAGTAGAAATAGGCATGGGGATGGTGTGCAACTGACTAAGACTCAGAAGGATAGATTTCATGCTGTGATGTTGAATATCAGATTTGCTGTACTTGAGTCTTTATTGGGTTATACTCTGATGATGGCAGATACTTTAAGCATCTCTAAATATAATGACAGGAAGGGAAGGGAAGGGAAGGGAAAGGAAGGGAAGGGAAGGGAAGGGAAGGGAAGGGAAGGGTCTCAAATCAACTACCTTCAGCACATCTTCATTTGATAATGTCAGCCTTATTGACGTTGATATAGTCTCCCACCAACCTCCAGCTCACAATTAATGTAGCCTCCCTCCTTTTTCTTGCTTTGCTTTCAAAGTAGTATTTTCTAGCTATTTCCAGCACAAGCCATGCTGTCTAGTCCATTTGAATGCATCATGCTCAAATTAGGTTAGGATTAGTTACATCAAAGGAAACATTCCCACCCCATTGTCTTCTTCTCACACTTCTTATGTGGACAGAACCTCTATTATACTTTGTTTCCAAGACAGAATAGGAATTAATATGGTCAGTACTTCTTTAAGCTGGCATTTATTTATTTTCTAGCCTGTCTTTTGTACAGAAGCTCAATGTGGTGTACAGAAGCCTGTCTTTTGTACAGAAGCTCAATAGCACTCCCTTTTCCTATTTTTTTCCTTACAACAACAATCCTGTGTTTTAAACTGGGCAAGAGAGAACGACAGGCCCCAAATCTTGGCTGCTTGGACTAGAACCTGTATCTTCTAACTCCTCATCAATTACCTTAGCCATTATACCACACTGGCTTCTCACTTTCTTGCCTACTTCCACACTGGATGAGGTATTATTAGGTTGGATGCTGAACTGGTTCCAATTAATTAATTAATTCTGAGATGTTGATATGGTTCTACAGAGGAATCAGTGAGTTTGACCTTTGTACTTCTATAACTCACTGGTTTGGTGCAACAACCATGCAGGACAGGTACAGCCTCCAATGAACAATCAGGACTGCAGGAAGAAAAACTGCCTTCCATGGAGGACTGTATGTTGAGAGGGTCAAAAGAAGGGTGGAGAAAATATCTGCAGGTCCCGCTCACCCTGGACATAATTTGTTTGAATATCTTCCCTCTAGATTGTGTTATAGGGTACTGCATACAAAAACAACCAGACAAAGGGATAGTTTTTTCTCCCGTGCCATCATTCAGCTGAATACTTGATTCATGATATGACAGGACACAAAGTGCAAAGAATTCTAAATTAACCTTAAGTTGATTTTTTTAAAAAGCTATGTAGATTGTACTGGGAAAATACTTATTTGAGAGTAGAAAATGTAGGCTAGACTGGGGTGTGAATGGGGGGCAAACTACTTCCATATTTTCTGCAATAAACAATACAGACATGCCCATAAGGTCAAAGTTCAGCTGCTTCCCTTTTATGAGGTCTGTTTGGCCCTTGTTTGTCCTTCAGCATCCCATGTATTTTAAATTTTTCCTAAGCTGAGCTCCTCCAAATTATTGGACTGGAATTTTTACATTGCACTTTGTCATAAGTCAAGAGAGGTGCGGTGGCACAGTGGACTAGTGCCGCCAGTTATGCCAACCAGAATGGCCAGCATTCTGGCAGGTTCGGTCCGCAGCTCCGCATGACGGGTTGAGCTCCTGTCACTTGCCTCAGCTTCTGCCCACCCAGCAGTTCAAAAGTACGTAACAACTGGCGAGTAGATAAATCGGGTACCACTTCGGTGGGAGCTGGCCGGCTTCGGCAGGTTGGTCGAGGCGAGTGGCGAGGAGTTGAGCAGCAAGGCGAAGCGGCCCACCCTCCTGCCGGGGGTGGAGCAGAAACTGCGGTGATGCCCGGATGCAACATTGCCCAGCCAGTAAGGGGGTGGGATTAGTTTACACAATTGATATATATATATAGATAGATAGATATCTAACCTATGTAAGCCGCCAAGAGTCTTCAGAAATTGGCGGCATAGAAATATGTGTAATAAATAATAAATAAATAACTTGCATCCCTTTTCACTTTTTGTTTGCTTCCAAAACTTCTAAATTAATTGTTGTAGTTACTTTTAGTTGCTTAGTATTGTTGTTCCAGTTGGTGATTAACAGCAAATAGGATGTTGCTGTGAAGCCTTGTACTCTAACAGCTTTGGCCCTATGGTGTTATTGTGAGTAAGTGAGAATAATAGAAAGTGAGGAAGTGAAAAATAGCCAAAGGAGAGACATGAAAAAGTAATTTCTCCTCAGTTCTAATCTACTACAGTGAATTGCAGGTCAAAACTATTGTATATCTATTGTAATTCTCATTTAAGTAACTGAGAATAAAAGTAGTGATTGAAAAAGGAACTATAAAAGACCAAATAAATTGTCAATGATGACAGTAATTGGCCTCATATTTAGATAGTTTGAGCTGATTGCTCTTTTCAAGACATCCAGGTGACTCCATAAGGCTATCTCAGAGCTGTTCAAATATTTTCAGTCAGATGCTCAAGTGCTTTGTGTCAGATTTATGTCTGTCTCTATTAAAAAGACTTGGGCTTCATATATTATCTTCCCTTCGAGCAGTTTTAAATTTTTGTGGAGAAACAGTAATCTCCAGAACAGCTTTGGAGCTAGCTGGCTGAGGAATTCTGGGCGATGAAGTCTACACACATCTTAAATTTGCCAAGATTGGACATGCGTGATATAGCTCATTAGCCATAGGATGAAGGTCTCCAAGAGTTTGGAAATGAGGATCTCTAAAGTTTTGAGGGCGGTGGGCATACCTGGAGTTGCAAGATCATGCCATAAACACTCCTTCAAACTGCAGCTATCATGTATGTGACCAACCACAAAACACACATAAAGTTATTTTTCACCATCCTCTGTAGTCTCCCAGGATATTCCTTCCCATTTCAGCATGCCATATTTTTCTTGGCAGATAGGTCTTCTGCCAAATAAAGCTGCAACCACCAACCATTTGAAATTTAAAGAACTTCTCTGGGTCTAGATGGGAGTTACAGACATTGTGCGAAACACAACTTACATATGAGATTTGCTTTTTAGCATGCTAGTAATTTTTGCAGATCACAACTATCCAAAAGAAAAATGCCAGGTGGGTGTCAAGGGAGATACTTGTGTAGGTACTGCTGCTACATACAAGATCAAGTTGAAGGTAACATAAACTCTTGCTTATGTTGAAGCTTTCCACTTCAAGATTTTCATGATCAAGGGTTAAGCAGTGATATTTTTAAAGATCAAATGTCTGAAAATGGCTTTGTATGCTCTAACAAAAGTAGGTAATAAAGCAAACAAGTGTGTTTTTAACTTGCAGACTGTTTGGGACTTTTTAATTGTAAGATAATTATAAATAATTTATTTCTTTAAAAATATGTGGGGAAAATTTAGACTTTTATCACAATATGTCCTTCCTCAATTTCATGACTGAAGGCTTCCATAGAAGATAAGAGTCATAATGTACTTCAATATTTCTCAACCTTCTTTGCCCAAGGCCCACTTTCAATCTTGTTTTTTTTTTATTTCCCCTTTGCCATTGCTGAATAGGTAATTATGGTGTTTTCTGGTTTAAATAAGATTTTCATCTCTGGCCCCCTTGAAACATCCTAGGGCCCCCAGGAGCCATATGGTCCCTAGTTGAGAACTGATATATATCATGAATGGTATGGAGCTGGTTTGGCTCCTTTCTCTGTGGCCGGTCCAGTTGGTGCTAATAGTGAGGTAGAGGTCCAGCCCTCGGCCATTACTTTGTGGTGTGCCACAGGGCTCAGTGCTTTCTCTCCTGCTTTTTAACATCTACATGAAACCGTTGGGTGAGTACATCTGTCACCATGGGATGAGGTATCATCAGGATGCTGATGATACTCAGATTTACATCTCCTTCCCTGGTGACCCAAGTGATGCTGTCCTGGCCCTGACTCAGTGCCTG
>JANHZU010009939.1:42565-53118 GCA_032468055.1 Acrochordus granulatus | reverse complement strand
AGATCAAAGAGACAGGGTCTGTTGCTTGTTTTCTAGCTCTATTTGTATACTTTCCATGGACATCAGGCAGAAAGGGATTGTTCCTATCTGGCAGCCAGGAGTGAGAACATGGATCTTCTGAAAGCTCAGTGAGAAAAGTATCCATTTATCAAGCAAGTTGTTGTCAATATTTTCTCTAAATTTTCTTTAGGAGAAGAGCTTCCCCTCATAAATTTAATATTGAATATTGAATATTTTGAAATTAAGGCCCTAAGCTATCTGAAATTTGCTAAATATTTATTTCAGCTTCAAGGGACAGCATCATGGAGCTGGGAGGAAAAGAGGAAATTAATATGCTCTGTATTTACAAACTGACCTGACTTTATAATTATTGTCCATAAGGGAAAAGCATTTGCAGAAGAATTTGCACTAGCAAAGTTATCAAAGTCTGATAGGATTCCATCGTTCAAGAATAAAAAAATAAAGACAAGATTCACCCAAAACTCTAATTCATGACAGGTCAGGGTAACATACACAATCTATTCAAATTTGGAGGCAAACAAATGTGAGAAATGTGTAATTTATCAGTCCATGGGAAATGCGTCAAATCCCTTTGCTTTCCAATGTAGATTCAAAACTGTTATTTTCTTATTTGACTCATAAACCCTTCAGAGTTGATGCCTCTAATGCTTCATTTGTTCTGCCAGCAGGCCTAGGTCCAGCTGACTGCCTGGGTTGCTCGGTGCCCTGGGCAGCCATTTGATGTTAGGCTGTTCCTTTCTCACTGATTAGCAACAGCCTTTTTTAAAACTGTAATAGAAAAATTCTGTAATAGATCCAACAATGACCCATTAAGTCAAAGAATTATCCTCAACCCTCGAAGCTCATACTCCATTCAACCATTACTTCTCCTTTCAGGTTTTGCCCAGGTTGGGTGAAGCATGCTCCCCTCGTTTTACCACCACCCACATACAGAATTGATAAACTTCTTTCTACTTCCTTATATTTATTTAAAAACATCTTTAAGTTATAAAATAGGAACATTTCTACTTTGTTTCTGTACAGCTGAACAATCAGTTCTTCTTTGCTACAAGCTTATCATGGACATATTGAGGAACACAGACATGAAAGAACAATCTGTTTCCCATTGCTTTGATTACTGAAACATCAGAGCTCCATGGTACCATATGCGGGGGAAGGAGGATGTCTGTGTTAATGTCAAAGAAAATAATGTGATATGTAGGAAGTCCAAATATCTGGGAAAGCAAAAGAAGGGCATAGAGGTTAGTGAGAAGAGAGCAATCTCTAAAAGAAGAGAACAGAAATTGGTAGACTGATTCCCACAGGACCCAACCAATGAAGCTCACCTTCCCTGCATGGATTGGAAGGGCAAGAAGCAGGAGAATGACCAGTAGGTTCTAGAAGTGGCTATAATCCAGAGTAAATGCTAACCCACCAAGTTTCAGCTCACTGCTTTATCTCTAAATCTGGCTTAAGAAACAGCCAGGGCAACATGAAGAACCGGTAGCTTAAGCCGCAGAATAGTCCTTAGCTTAACTTGGGCAGTTTTTCAAGAACTTGAGTTTACTTCATTTTCCTAAAAGAGAACTTAAAAAGCGGGCCAGTGTTCATCTTGCATCAATGCTGAATGATGGGTCACCATCATTGTCATTCTATATCACTTAGAGAAAAATTCAATAAAATTTATCCCAAGCTATAATTTAAAAGAAAATTAGCGCAGAGTGTTTTACAGCTGATAAATAACACCTTCAATAATTGCAAAAATAAATAATTCATATAATAATAAACGTTAGAACAGGGTTTTTTTCCCCTAAATTTAAGCAATAATGTCTTCCCTGTACATTACATATCACATAACAAGGCAAAGATATTTAGCATATTTTTTAAAGGGAAACTATTTGATGTAAAATAGTAACCAAAAGCAGTTTTAAAGTTCGTAAATATTTTGATGTAATCAATGATAGAGTACAATGGAAAGGAGTTTAGAACTTAATTCTGTTTTACTGATTTTTAAAATTATTTTTATTTATTTTTCTTTTTACAATATCATGTTAATTTGTTTTAGGAATAATGACATAAAGTGGTGACATTGCCATAAATATTGATATTTATAATGTTGTGATGATTTACATTTATTTCTGAAGATGATATTATTAGTCTACTTTCTTTAGTCAATTATTTAATCAGTGAAAAAATACACTGCAAAATTTATGGGGAAAAAAGCATCTTTGTTCATGTGTTTCCTTTTTTGCTCTTCAGAATCAAGTCTTATTTAGACACTGATTTCTTATGTACAGTAAGCAAATGAACATAAAAGCAGGGGTGTGTAAAGTGCTCAATAAAAAGCATTTGGGAACTAAATCCAGGAAGCTAGCCATAAGCAGAGTGAAACCTTTGCTGATCTGCATTGGCTGAACTGACTGGAATTTCCTCATTTTTATTTTTTTTTCAGTCCTATAAAATGGATGAGGCTTCTAACATCCTATGTTTATTGATCTAAAAGCCATAATTATTAACCATTATATTTGAGGCACAGTATCCTCATATTATAGGTGAAAGAAAAAAATCGCCCCTTTAAAAGCACTCAAGTCGGAATGCACAACATTTTTTTCAAACTCAGGACTGCACTTGGCTCTTGAGTTTGCATGCTGGAGAATGAATGTGTAGAAGTGGATAATACCAGACCAAAGAATTGGTTGAGGGAGATATAAAAATGAAATTTATTTCACTTATTTAAAATGCAGGTACAATAAGATTATTCATATAGTATGTTCATAAATATATATGTGTTTAATAATTCCCTTATTCTTTGTAGTTGAGCAGCAAATGCTGTTCTGAGTGGTGTATCTAGATTTTATCCCTCACATCCTCACTATTGTAAATGGTCACACATACCTTTCGTCACATGGCCACTTAACAACACACATGGTCACACATACCTTTAGTCACATGACCATTTAACAACCCATCACCTTTATGAACAGTTGTGGCATTCAGCAGTCACATGACCATACTTCACAATTTTTTTGCCTGTTTCCAGCATTTTTTGCCAGGTTCAGCAAAGCAACACTGATTCAAATTAATGGATTCACTTAATGAGTGCTGCATTTGTTTTAAAAACTACTGCAAAAAAAAGGTTGCAAAAGCACTTCTGCTCATGTGGACACCTTGACTTATGACTGTAATGACTTACAACTGGATTTCCAGTCTCAATTGCGAGGACTACCTATACATTGAAAACATGTACTATTTTTTAATTAAACAAATTTATATAGCTGCCCAGCTTACACATAGGAGAATCTGGCTGGCTTACAACATTTAAAAAATCCACCATATTATATAAACCCATAAAAAAATCCCCCCCATGGCAGCAACATTAAAATCACATCAGTCACTTGATTGGCTCCATCTCCATTCATTGTCTCCAGGCCCCCTGACTGGCAGCTGCCAGTGGCATATAATGAAGCAATTCATGCAATTAAATAACTGATTTGAAGAATGTGCATGCCATGCTTGTTACAAGACTTTGTTATCAGCCTGTGATATTGTCCAGTGGGAAAAGGTGAGAACTGGCAAACAAAACTGAAGAGCTCTATATTCATAAACGTTGAATAGACATCTTCCCTCATTCCTGTTTGAACATGAATACTTTAAACTATTGCTGTGCTTTCTTATATATTGTTAAAACTACAATGGATCCCCTGCAGATGAAAAGTTTCTAGCCTTACGAATAAAATCTCACTGTGCAACTAGTCTATTTAATTCTTATTAAATTAAATTAATTTTTAATATTTGATAGGCGGTGGGTAAATGTTTTTGTTTACTTGGTTTTAGAAGATGCAATTTGGTTTCATTTTTTTGGATTACAATTTGTCTGTTGTTTAATGTCTTTATGTGGATTTGTGGGAGCACCTTCATAAAGTGGATATAAAAAGTCTACACACTACTGTTAAAATGTTTTTTACATTTTTGAGATGTAATAAAATCAGATCAAGATAAATCACTTCAAAAATTTTCCACCTTTAATGGAACATATAAGCAGTATAATTCAACTGAAAACCAAACTAAAATTTTTAAGGGGGGAAAATAAAAATCTTACAATAAAGTGGTTGCATAAATATACACACTCTTAAACTAATAATTTGTTGAAGCACCTTTTGATTTTATGACAGCATTTAGTCTTTTGGGATAGGAATCTATCAGCATGGGAATCTTTGCCCATTCTTCCTTGCAAAAGGACTCTAAATCTGTGTCTATTCTGACTCTATTCTGTGCACGGGAATCTCCTGTACTCAGCCCTCTTCAGGTCACCCCACAGATTTTCAATTGGATTCAAGTCTGGGCTCTGGCTGGCCATTCCAAAGCTTTGGTCTTCTTCAGAGGAAGCCATTCTTTTGTTGATTTGGAGGTATACTGTGGGTCATTGTTCTGTGGAAAGTGAAATTCCTCTTCATCTTCAGCATTTTAGCAGAGGCCTGAAGGTTTTGGGCCAAAATTGACTGATACTTGGAACTGTTCATCATTCCCTTCACCTTCATTAAAGCCCCAGTTCCTGCTGAAGAAAAGCACCCCAATGCATAATGCTGCCACCTGCATGCTTCACTGTAGATATTGTGTACTTTTGGCGATGTGCAGTATCGTTTTTGCAGCAAATATACGTTAATAGAATTTTCTTACAAAGAAAAACATCCAAGCCCAGCTACATTTTGCAAAAACGTACATCAGATCTGACAAAAACATATGGGAAAATGTGTTGTGGACTGATAAGACCAATGTTAAACTTTTTGGCCATAATTCCAAAAAGTATGTTTGGTGCAAAAAACACACTTTGCATTACCAAAATAAGTTTTGTTCTCTAAAACTTTACCATTTTTTTAACTGAAGGGCTCCTTTTTTTTAAAAAAAGTACAATACTTCTAAATTTAACTGATGAGGGGAGGCCTTGTGAAATGACATTGTGATCTGCTGGAGTATGACTTTGGAGCTCCATCTATGCAAGCAATGATGGTACCAAATTCCTACAGAAAGAATGTGCAATTAAATTAGTTGTTTGTAGTCAGACGTTCTGCAAGAGCCTCACATTTTAAGAGTTTCTCTTAATCCATGAGAAATACTTTTGTTATCTATTTTTATTGCTATAAACAGGTTGCTTATTTTCTCAATGGATATGGATTCCATTTCATGTAAACCATGAGTCAATACAGTACCAAGAAAACTAGAGAACAGCAAGCAAACAACAGCTTCTACCATAGAAGCAGAAAGTTATAAATTATATGTTAAGCAGCAATTCAGTGAGGTTAGTTCAGTTGTGGATACTGTTGTAATCATATAGTTCAGCTATCATACCCAATGAATACATTTATAAAAAAAATTCTACTTTTTATCAGTCTTTAA
This sequence comes from Acrochordus granulatus, assembly GCA_032468055.1. Taxonomy (NCBI): domain Eukaryota; kingdom Metazoa; phylum Chordata; class Lepidosauria; order Squamata; family Acrochordidae; genus Acrochordus; species Acrochordus granulatus. The sequence goes on along the minus strand of JANHZU010009939.1, from coordinate 47,724 downwards.
ATATGCTATATTTTCTAATTTATTGCAAGTATTAAAAGGGTAATATACATGAGGCTTGGTGAATTTTTTCCCAAATATTAAGAGAAAAATTGATCCAGTGCTGGGAGAATATGCCAGTTTACTCAGTTTTCCTTCTGGCTGCTAAGAAGAATATTCTCTCTAAACTACAGGGACAAGCAGCCCAGTGCTGATAATCATTTGCTATTCTTGCTTGCTTTTTTTCTGTAATGTGGCTGTAACAACTAGGTAGATGCTGAGTGCATCTAGTGTATCTGTTGAGCAGAACTGAAATGGCATTTAGTGCTATAGTATTTTGACATAGAAAATAATGTTCATTTATTTATTTATTAAATTTCTATGCCACAGAAATCTGAAGACTCTCGGCAGCTAACAAAAAACAAAAATGTTGTTATCATCCTTTCCAGTATCCAAAACTATTATGAGACAGCATGTATACTATATTGATATAGACAATTGAGCATCTATTAATTAATGCTTCTGATAGACTGTCAATTTGTGATGGCATGTTTCTTTATTCCTGAGCCATTTTGAGAATTGTTTACAAAGTATTCTTCAAAAAATATTGCTTCCTTGTTTGCATGTTCAGTTTTACTGGTTCAGATGCTGGGCCCTCTTCCCACATAACAATATACTAGCAGGGAGAGCTATTCATTTTTACTGTTTTGCCACCCCAGAATCAGTAGTTAATATGTGCAAAGAATGTTATTCACTATTTTACACAATATATCAGTCATCCAAGAAGACTTTCAGAAAAAAAATTCTTGAATGCAAATCAAGTTCTGTTGAATTCATCACTGCTTTATAGCAGGAAAATTTTTCTTCAATATATAGTGCTAATTGTAATCTTTGTGTTGAGGCAGTTCTGAGCTTAGTGGATTTTTATGGGGCATCCTTCTTCACCACTGATTTTGTCTAGCAGCAGCAGCAGCTGATCTCTACCTATTTACCCTAATATCTCTGTGGATCCTACTCCTCCTGATTCTTTAAGTGCTACAGCCTTCTTGTAGTTGTCAGAGTCCCAGACTCATTACAATTAGTATCAACTATGTTGCAATCTCTTAACAAACTCCAGCTGCATCAAATCTTAATTTTATTAATTCTGCCAATTCTATTGCAACTATTAGATTTCATGAATATGCAGATCCTTACTTTTTGGTTTGAGTGATTATTTCCTTTTAATCTTGACCTTGTAAGTCATCTATGTCTTAACACATCTAAAAATATAAAGTGAGTCATTTGGGGTCTAAGAAGCCCCTTCCTACTCTTGTCATATATAACTTCTTAGAGAAACACTGTTAGATCTTTCCAACACTTTTCTCATAGTGAACCAACTGAGTAACTTGAATTAGCATTGTATGAACAGTGTACAATTAATTCGTTAAGCAAAGCCTAAAGGCTGCTCAGGGTTTTAGTTGAATTATTAGGCATCTTACTTGACAGCATAGCATACAGAATGAATTTCATTATAAGGGTCAATGAAGTTCCTTTCCATCTGATAGACTTGACCTCTGAGCTAGCCTAAGCAGGAACTGTATTGTATGTAACAAAATGCATTCCACTGCCATTGGAAAGCTTGAAAACACATCCCTGGGAGGCAATCTCTGCATTAAAAGGTCATGATAATAAGTATCTGCTTAATTTGGAGACTCAAGAGAATAGTTGTTACGTACTGTCATCTAGATTAAGATCAATGGGATGCTTTGTGAGATTAGTGCTCACTCTTTCATTGTACAATTTGGTAGGAAATATTATCCAAAAGAAAATAATGTTATTTTGTGCAGTGTTTGTCTCAAACATTTTATTACCCATTCCAGTATGTGAATGTGCCTTTAACACAAAGCAATTGCATTCATTCATTGTCCTTGAAGCTCAAGTCAACATCAGTAAATCAGAGCAGGTGACAAGAATGTCTGCTGACTGAAGGAATAGTGGCTGAGGACTATTGGCTGAGCCAATTCTGCCATTCTAGCATGCACAGAAATTGAGAAGTTGGCAACTTACCACATTCCACTCTGCTCTTTGAATTTTAACATATAGCACAAAAGCAAACACCACTAATCATCTCCAAACCCAAACATCATATCAGGTTTTCTCTGCTACCTAGCTGGAGTATTCCAAGGCTTAATGAGAGCAGGTAGTGCTGCAGGAACAAAGAGAGGGGGGATAATAAAAAAGGATAAAAGATCATCATCACTATCATGAGTAACCCCAACGCTATAATATTTTAAATTACTACAGCACAACATCTCTGATCTGATGTTCTTCAAATGTATTGGATTATAATTCTTATATCTCAATTTATCCCTTATCCTATCCCTTAACCATGCCAACTTGGGGTAACATAAGATGCCAGTCCAGTTCATCTCAAAAAGCAAAAGCATTTAAATCCTTTGGAACAGTCAAGCTACCCACACTTAAGCCATACACATTTTAATGGAAATTAGGGAAAACAATTTTTCTTTTATTATCTGCTTAATATTACATTTTGTAAGCTTTTTCCTCCCTTTGGCTGAATATAGAACAGAAATTTTTATCCTAGGGCAAAATAAATATTTTCTTTATTATGCATTACCTACAAATAATCTGTTTAGGCCATAAATAATGACTGTCTTCTTTCCTTATTAGAATAAATTGAGAGTTTAGTGATTACAAGATATAACAGGAGTTTGTTTTTCTTGGTTGTCAGGGAAAGATACGTGTTCTGTGTCTCTGTGTACAATGCTGTCAATCCCAGGAGCCTATGTAGAAAGATCAAATTCCACAATTATATTTTGGCTTCCAGCCTCATTTTACTTGCATAAGTGCTCATATCAGCATTCTCGTTCATACTTCACCATCTGAATATTGTACATGTTGAATTGAAGAGAAAATGGGAATAAAAGAATAGCAGAGAAATGGCCACCAGGTGACTGATACAAGATGCAAAATTATTTGAGGCAAGCAACTGCTGGTTTGGTGGATAAAATATGGATTTTGTTAATCAACATTGTAATCCAAAGCTGGAGGCAAAGATTGTTTAGTACCTAATTATGGCAGCAAGATAGCATTAGAAACTACAAAGAATGACAGCATTTAGAAATCATGGGATTTTTCTTTAGGAATTCTTGTCATTCTCTGATAGTTCAGTCCCTCAAGCACTACAGTATTTGGACAAGGATAGAGAAACTGGAAAATTGTATTTAAATTGACATTTACTTATTTATTTATTTTGGTTAGGGGAAGGAAGGAGAGGCTATGGAAAATCAGTTAATGAATGGCAAGTATTGGCTGAGCACTATAGTTAAACATAGCACTAAGCCTGGATCATTTGCAAGTCAATCATCCAGAGAATTGGCTTATTTTTCCAAAAATGTGAGTTTATGTAAAGAATATTGTGTATTTTCCTGAACCTTATGGGGGGAATGAAGTACTGAATGTAGCTGATGAATACATAAGAAGAACCTTCCTGCCTTCAGTCAAGGGATAGATTCAAATTACCTTCAATCAAGGAAAGAACTAACAGGTGGTCCTGCTTTATTAGACCTATGACGACTAGTTTTTCCCATGTCCTGAAAAAGAAAACATGCCATAAAGTCTCTTTGTTGCCTTCTTTCCTTTACCACATCTGCATTTTTTTCCTTTTTTAATGTTTTGAGTAATGAAAGTTTTTGGACAGTTTTGATCTATTCTCTGTGCCAAAAACAGGCTATCAAATATCTCTAGGTTTTATTGCTGGCATTATCATAAACAGCATCCTTTACCTATTATCAGGTCACACAGATGCCTTCTCTGTCATGTCATTTCACAACCAAAGCTGACAGCTTAGCATCCATGAAGGAATGCCAACCTGAGAATTAAAATATCCAGCATCAACAGAGAAAGGCTTCTGAAAATCAGTAATTTCAGAGGTTCTTTCTGGAATTTTATCTCTGTGAAAGAGATTTTTTTACTCTGAAGCCTCAGATATGTTGGACTACATCTCTTATCATCTCCCACTACCCAAAGGCTATGATGAGAGATCCATTCAAAAATATTGGAATATTTATTCATTCATATGAATAAATTCAATTCAAATCAAATCTATATGCCGCCAAACTCAAAAATGACTCTCAGTGGTTTACAATAAAGACATAAAACAACAATATAAACAAAACAATTAGAACTGTTGAGAATTAATAAAAATAAACCCATGAAGAATTAATAAAAATAAAGTCATCCGGACAGAGAGGGGAGGAGAGAAAGCATATATATGGGGGAAGAAGGTCAATACTCCACCACCAGCCACCTCCAAGAATATATAGCCCATTGGAGCCTCAAGACAGCTGTCAGACCCAGGACTTAAGCCCTTCCAGAAGGGTGCAAGGGTGGGTGCAGATCTCACCATTGGGAGCATGATATTCCACAGGGCAGGAACCATAGCAGAAAAGGCTCTTCTTCTTGACCCCACCAGCTGAAATTCTTTGGCTGATGGGATCCGAAGCAGGTCTCTTCTGCTGGATCTAGAAGGGCAGGTCATCCCCATTGGGGTGAGATGATTCCTCAGATAATCCCCCATGCCATGTAAGGAATGTCAAAATCAACACCTTGAATTACACCCAGAAGCAAACTGGAAGCCAATGCAGCTCGTGCAATAAAGATGTTACATGGGCCATTCTATAGGCCCCTAAAATCATCCATGCCACCAAATTCTGCAACAGCTTCAGCCTCCAGATGCTCTTCAAGGATAGCACCATATAGACCCCATTGCAGTAGTCCAACAAAGAGATATCAAGGGAATGAGTGACTGACCATAGGGACTCCTGGTCCAGGAAAAGGTGCAGATGGTGCAGAACACAAAGTTGCACAAAGGCCCTTCTAGCCACAACTGCCACATGCTCTTTGAGCAGGAGTCACGAATCCAGGAGAACTCCCAGATTGTGCACAAGGTCTGGTTCGGGCAGTGGAATCCCATCCAGAATTAGAGATGTTAATGTCGCAGAACAAGAACCCCCGGATACCCAAAGCCACTCTGTCTTGCCAGGGTTCACCTGAAGCCTATTGAACCCAATCCAGACTCATACAGCCTCCAGACACTGAGTCGGGCTGAGAAAGCAACATTTGGATCACCAGAGATGGAGATGTAAATCTGAGTATCATCAGTGTACTGATGGTATGTCATC
>JANHZU010009939.1:18223-29395 GCA_032468055.1 Acrochordus granulatus | reverse complement strand
TTGGGAAGACTCCGGGAGGCAGTGCAAGACAGGAGGGCCTGGTGTAATGCAGTCCATGGGGTCGCGAAGAGTCGGACACGACTGCGCGACTGAACAACAACAAATTATTATTCTACCTTGTTTATATATAACTCAAATCATTGAACATATCTAATACTCCTGCTTCTATTTTCCCCACAACAACAACCCTGTCAGGTGGGCAGGATTGAAAGAGAGTGATTGGCCTCAAGTCATTAACTTGATTTCATTTTATTTTTATTTCTCTCTTTATTTTATTCATCAAATTTAGAAAATACCCATCTCACTCTCAGAATGACTCTGTACAGTGTACATTTGAAAGCATAAGCACATAAAAATCATATAAAGACACAGCATCAATAAAAAGGAGCCAAGCAAACAAAGATAATTAAGTTAAAAATTAAAAAGCAGGAGGAGGGGCTTCAAGGCACTAACCATCTCAGGTTTGCATGCCCTTCTGGGAAGCCCATGCTAGTTGGAGAGCCAAGTCTTCAGATTCTTGTGAAAGGCCAGGAAAGTGAGGGCCTTACCTGGAGGATATTCCCAAGGGCAGGGTCAATGGCAGATAAGGCTTTTTTTCCTGGACCTCACCAGTCAAAATTCTTTAACTGACAGGGTCCATATCATACTTTCTCTGCCTGACTGGATGGGACAGGATGATGTGAATAGGGATATTTCCTCAGGTAACTGATCCCTGCCATGTAGTGCTTTAGAGGCCATAAAGATCAGTTTGTCCTCTCCCTTGACATAATTGTCTCACCTCATATTTGGATATCATACCTCCTAATATACTAAAGAAAAAGAGGAGATGCTGCAGCAGAAGATACAGTTTATCATTTAATTTGGCTGTGAGATTCACCTAACATCATGCTTTTGATTGGCAGATTGTAGCTTCCCTTAACCTGTTCTCTGGGCAACAAACATACCATCAATTTACAACAATTAAAACATATATAAAAGAATCAAACATGACACAAGTCTAAAAGGCAATAAAATAGAAGCAAGAAGAACCAAATGAAGCTGGGGATTATGAGAGATGTAGCCAGAAGGCAATAAGTTGGGAAAGTATGTTATAAGCTGATCACATCATAAGTTATAACAACCTCATAAAAGCTAAAGACATCCTAACTTCTGTAACAGAGGAGCAGAATAAAATATTAATGTAAAGGTTTAAAATCATGTTAAAACCCCTGGGAGGCCAGGGGTACCAGCCTGGGACAGAAAGTAGGTCTGGACTCTGATTCAATAGAAAGTACAAATCTAGTGTAGAATGAGATAATACAAGCTGTTTCTTAATCTTACTTGACAATGAACAGAAGGTATAATATATCCATTGTCTAATTTAAAATTCTTCATTGAACTCAGCTTCCAATATGTAGTTTAGAATCTCAGTAAGCTGAGCTGCACTGTGTACCAAAAAGGGGGGAAAGTTAAAGCTGGTGGAACTTGCCAAATAAATCTCACATGCTTTTAATGTGATGATGGGAATGAAGGGGAGAATTCTGGATTCAGCAATCAGCAAATACATCCACAAATCAGAATAACCTTTGCAATGGATTGCTTCAATTGCAACCTTCTGAATTGCTGGTAAGACTTAGAGAAGAGGAGAGAGCAATAGATATTCCAAAGCAATCTCTTGAAATATAGATACTGTATTTTATTTTGAGAAATGCTGGAAATAGTTTATACTTGAATAGTTTTGCTCCTCATAGTCATGTAGTATTTTGTCCTCATTGCACTACTGAAGTGTAGAAAAGGAGGCTGAGAGTTTTCCTCCTAAATTTAATTGACTTCTGTAAATTTCAAGAGTCCTTCTATTTACTAATATCTCCCTTTTATTTCTTGATAGCTGTATTGGGACTCCATTTCAGACAGAACTTAACACTTGACTTTGCTGATACTGGAGATCCTGCCCTGTGGAGTCATTATACACAGCATTACTATGTAAACAAGTAGTACAAGTGTTGAAAAGTAGTATTATTAATCTGGTTAGATTGTATGGCTGCTTCACATAGTGAATTACAATTACAATTAGAGTGGAACCTTGGATTGCGAGCCTCATTCGTTCCTGAAGAATGCTCTTAATCCAAAATGCTCTTAAACCAAAGTGAGGTTTCCCATAGGAACCAATATAAAATCGGATGAGCCATTTCACACCCCCAAAAATATTCATAAAAAATCATTTTCAATGGAATTGAATCTGAAAAAAGTAACAATGATTAATATACAGTATAAAGTAAAAATAGAACAAATGAATCCAGCACTTTAAATTTTGCTAGAAGATTCTGAGGCAGGGGTCCCCAAGGGCCCAATGCAAGCTGGGCAGAGAATAACAACTGTGCTTTAATTTGGGTGATGGTTCTTGATGGTCCCTCAGTTTATGGAAGAGGACTTCCATCTAGTCTTGAGTTCTGTTCTCTCTTGTTTCTGCACAGTCCTTAGGAGGTTCATCTGGCCTTTCCTGGGAAGGGTGGCTGCTTTAGGGTTAATTTTATCGCTAAGGATCTGCTCCAAGACAGATTCTGGCCATCAGCTGCTGCTCGGCTGTGCTCTCTGGGTGGCCCCTGTTGGATTGGGAGGATCCGATTTTTGCTTGAGGGCAAAACAGCCTTTTTCCTTTTCCCTCTGCAATGTCTTTCTGGGAGTCTTTTCTGGGTGGTTTGGAAATGTTTCTTATCATAACCTGCCTCCGTGCCATGAGAGGGGGAGAAGGGATGGGCAGGAGGGGGACGTTCTGGATGGTGCCGTGTGAGGAGGGCTTGCAATTTTATGTGTAATGTATTTTGTTAGTGAATATATATAAGGTTAAAGCAAAACATGTGGATGCTTGTAAACACAACAAAGAGCTTTTTAAATATCTTCAAATTTCTAATGGATTAATTGGAAGCTGGGAGTAAACCTACTACTTTTGGCCACTTCACGAATGATAAAAGAGTAAAACCTTAAACTTTTTAAAAACCCAAGGGGAAAACTAGGTGCTAAAGATAACTAGTTTTCTTTAAATATATTTCCTTTGGGTTTTGAACAACAAAATACCCAATCATCTTGATTACTAAACCACTTCAGCAACTTCAGTAAGGGATTGGGGGTGGGGGTTATAAAACCTATTAGAATGTGTGTTAAGCTTTGACTCAGCTGAAGGGCTAATCTTTCTTCTGTAAAGTACCTAATGAATTGCTGAGGGTTAGCCTACAACAAACTGAAGTATTCTAGCCCAAAGAAGCAGAAGCATCTGAGGCAACAAAACAAAGAAAAGCATCCTTTCAGCCAGAGCTGGGAAACACACTCTGAGGTCACTTTGAAGGTGACTAAGGAGTGCCATCTGTTTCTGCCCTCCAGAAACAGTTGCCTGCTCATTCTGGCCATGGGATAATTTAACAGTGCAGTATGAGCCCTACATGGGGCAGTATCAACATATTGGGCAAGGAATTATCTGCTTTTCTTTAAATTATGGCACGTGATTTAATGTGCACCTTCTAAATTTGTATGTTGGGAAATGCAGAATAATCACCCAGACTCCTTCCAAGGCCATTCAGTACTCATTTTTGCCATCTTATTACACTACAGATTTGTTTCCCTTTAACTGTTAGGATGTTGAGGAAAATATGTTTTCCCAAGAAGCCAATGTGTTTCAAGAGGGCTTTGTTTCTTCAGTCTGTGCCAATTTAGAGCAATTCTTAGCACAGCTGTTCTCAGGTTATGATAACTGCCCTCCTACTTACTCCTGCTGCCGCCTAATCTCTTGAGAAGGGAACGTAAGCATTTAAAGTTTGCATTTAAAGTTGTCAAGCTCAGTGGAAAAGAGATGGTCTAAAGTTTTTAAGTCCATGCTCCCTCTTCTTATTACCTCTCTTAATTTGTTAACTGAGTCGAACTTACATCTTTTCTTTTTTATGACCTATTCCTGTTGATGGTTGTTGAAACATACTTATGCCAGTCAGTCTATTCACCATCTGCTCCATGTATGAAGCATCTTCATGGTTGAAAGCTGTCAAGAACCAAGACATCTTCAAGGATTGGCATGGAATTTAGCCAAACCTGGCATATTACAAATAATGCCACACTGAAAGACAGAAATAGACAACCAGGTATTATTTTTAAAGCAAAAGGCCAGGAAAAGTAAGTTACAGCTAAAAAATCTGGTCAACCATGAGATTTTTCTGTAGATTTCTTCTTCCATCTAATGATTGTCTAGAGTTTTGGATACAATGTTGGATCTGGTATCCCTGATCCTTTTGCCCCTGAAAATCATTTCCTATATTGGACTTAAACTGATATAAAAGCTGGGGTTCTTAATTAGCACTAAGAAAACCTAAAACAAAATCTACTCAAAGCAAATTAAAATAATGAAATTTAAGTTCATCGACATATTGTTCCCTAGATAGTAAGTTATCATTAAAGATGATATATTTCTTTTAAAATTATTCCAGCAAATTTTCTAGAATTTACCATGAAATTAATCCCTAGGTGGCAGTATGCTAAAATTATATAAGTTGTCATCTTCATTAATTGAACTGGCAAGATTCTAAGTAAATGGGTCACCATGTTCAATGTATATTGTTTGGGTTGGAAATTTCTGATAAAACTGAATAAATCACCAAAGTTTCACAATAAATCCTACAGTTGGTTTATTGTACACATTTGCTGAATCACATTAATTGATGTAACATAAGAAATTTAATCAGTTTCTGTTATTAATTTTGTTTGTTGTTATAAAACATTGGAAGATTATATTTTTCTCTGTATTAGGGTAATTTAACACTGAGAAATTGCTCTGACTAAAAAAATAATGTAACAAAGAGTTCTGAAAATTCCACTGTGAAGAATACATTTATTAGTTTTTGTCTTGTACAGTAAAGAATTAACAAATATATAGGAAAAGAAGGTTCTGGGATCCAAGTGATGCATGTGACTTAGATGAAAGGCTAGAAGCAATGTTCATACAATTTACAGATGATACAAAGATGGAAGAGACTGTTAATACTTTGGAAGAATGGCTCAAGGTTTCAAAGGATTTTGATAGACTTGAATGTTGAGCCTTATCCAACAAAATATTGTTCACTGATGAGAAATATAAGATTCTATAGTTAGGCAGAAAAGCCCAGATATAAGATTTGTATTATCTGGCTCCAAAGTAGATGTTGTCAGAATGATTCAGTTGCCTAAGAGACCACAGATGAAGCATTAGCCAAAAATGTGCCACACCTGCTTTAATATAGTCAATATAGTTTGGCTGCATCAACAGAAATATAATATCAAGATCACAAGAAGTTATAATACTGTTGAATGCTGTATTACTCAGACCACACCTGGAATACTATGTTCAGTTTTGGTTGACACAATAAAAAAGGATTCTAAGAAACTGAAAGAAGTCAGAGAACAACAACAAAGATAGTAAGGAATTTGGAAACCAAATTCTACAAAGGACAGTTAAAGAAACTTGATATGTTTTGCCTACAGAAGAGAAGGCTATAAGAAGTAATGATTGCAATCTTCCAATACATCAAGGGATGTCACAGGGAAGAGAGTGTGGATTTCTTATCCATAGCATCAAGGGTAAGGCAAGTACTAATGAATGGAAACTTTACAAAGGGAGATCCAAACCTGAAATAAGACGGAGTTTCCTGACTGTGAGAAGCATTAAGTAGTAGAACAGCCTTCCTCTTGAAGTCATGGGTGCTTCATCACTAGAGGTTTTCAAGTAAAGATTATACAGTCATTTGTCCAGGATGGTTATGAGGATTCCTGCACTGGAGAAGGTGTTGGATTAGAAATCCTTCCAGTTCTATGATTCTCCTGTCTTTGTGAATGTGTATGTGGAGCAGAATATGTGTAATGTTATAATTCAGCTGTCAAAATCCAGACAACCACTAGATGCAGAAAAGAGTTTTTTGTATCTCTTTGTTGCCATCTTGCAGCTGTTCACATTTTTACAGACTAGTTCTGATAAAACTTAGAGTTAGGAGCATTTATATCTCCTCATTGTTTTGCTATGTCAAGCAAAACTGCACTTGTGTGGTGAGGCTTCTATGAATCCAATTTAATAACACAACCAGATCAGGAGAAATCAGAAAATCTGTCTGAGTCCTCTAAGAGGACATCTTTTGCATAGGTGGTATGACTCTGGATAGATCAGTGAAGTGATCAAATATAACATGCTTCACTCTCTTTAGATTGAGAGAATATCAAGGGTGAAGTTCTGCTACCAGGCAACAGAAACATCTTTACCCCAAGAATTAAGAATTAACTTTATTAATTGATGTGGTTAACCTATGACCCAACTAGAAACTTTGTGAATTATTACAGAATAATTTTACCAGTGGTCTTTTTGGATCAATAGTTTGATCTAACACAACACTCAAACACAACACTGTCCCTGGCCTCAAAGTACTAAACAGTTGGGTCATTAATTACAGGCCAGTACCCTGCTGGAGTGGAAGACTTTTTCCCATTAACATCTAACACAAACATTTAGAACAAGGTGCTATTCATCTGGGTATTTGGTATCTGTATATGTTCTCTATGTATGTATTTGTGTATGTGGAGCACACTATTGGATGACATCTAAAAACTGTGCTGCAAAAATATTATTCAGTTTTCAATTTCCAATAAAACAGATACTTTGTTTTCTTTTCTGAGTAATTCACAAAAATTCACTTAATCTCTGTGTATGCACATATGTGCATTGTTCCATCTGGCTTTTGCTACTTTTCTACTTAGTACTAATTTTCAGTAGTTTGGCTTTTCCTTACCATTCAGGCAATTATCTTATAATCATAATGTATGGAGTGATTTCCTGAAATTACATTCCCAATTGGATTTGTCTGTGATGACTGCGGTGAAAAGTCATTTGAAAAATCTATGGGTTAGATAAGCTACTAGTAGGAAGTTTTGCAATCAATGTGACACATGAGAGCAGTATATAGTCCACCAGTTTGACTACAGTTATGCCATCACTGTCATTATATAAATAATCATATTTGATAGGAAGACTGAAAAGGAAAACATATTTCAGTACTGTCAGATTCCTGAAAAAGGTTGATAAATTAGGCTCGGCCCTAATATAAAAAGAAGAAAGCAAAAAGCAATTATTTTTATCTTTTAACATTTTTTTTAGAACAGCAACTACCAAGCAGTTCTATGGAAAGATACTAGAATATCTGAGACATTGGGTAGACATCATTATAATTTAATAAAGATAAAGCCTCTGCCAGTCCTGGCTGACTCTAAGAGATGGTAGTCATCTCCATTTCCTAGCTGAAGAGCCAGCATTGTCTGAAGATGCTTCCATGGTCATGTGGCTGGCATGATTATATGCCGAGGGGCACATACATTGTTACCTTCCCACTGAAGGTGGTACCTATTTATCTACTTGCATTTTTACATGCTTTCTAACTGTTAGGTTGACAGGAGCTAGACAGACAACAGAAGCTCACCCTGTTACATGGCAGCTCTTGGGTCTCAAACTCAAGCCACTGACCTTCCAGCTGACAAGTCCAACATCTTAACCACTTGCACCACTGCATGCCCTTTTTTTAAGCACTAGCTCAACTGTCCTCTCCAAGAATTCTCCAGAACATCTCCACTCAGAATTCACAATCAGTGTGGTCAAGGGCTAGTCAGGAATTGTAGAAGCTGCAAGCCCATCAAATTTGGTACACACATCAGATTTAAGGAAAGCTAATTCGGGGCATCATTGCATCTAGTAGAATTAGGAGTTTTCTGTTGTTCATCTGATCTTGTTTTCCATAGCACAGTGTCAGAAGTCAAATATTTAGTACAAACATTCTTAATAAAAGTGATAAAGGCACGAGGCCATAAAGTAGGAGACTGTGAGTTCTAGTCCCACTTAGGCATGAAAGCCATCTACAAGACTGTGGGCCAGTCACTATCTCTCAGCCCAACCCACCTCACAGAGTTACTGTTGTGGGAAAAATAGAAGGAGGAAGGAGAATTAAATATATTCTCTGCCTTGATTTATTTATAAAATAATAAAGGGAAGATAAACTTAAAAACAAAAACAAATTGATGCAGTCTTTTCAGGAGATGCCTTCTGCAGGTTTCAGTAGCAGCTGTTACCCTCTGTATTGATTGTAAGTCTAAGATTTTATTTATTTATTTATTTTACGCATTTCTATGCCGCCAATCTCCAAAGACTCTTGGTGGCTTACAAGCTTTAGACATTTTTACAATTGTATCAAACCCCACTCCCCTGCTGACTGGCAATGTTCACATCTGGGGCATCCTCTGCAGTTCCTGCTCTGCCCCCGAGACAGGCAAGTCCAGTTCTGACTCTCTGCCCCCATCGCTGCCAGCTGGCTCCCCCCGAGGGGGTACCCATTTATCTAATTACATTTTTACATGTTTTCGAACTGCTGAGAGGGCAGGAGCTGGAGGTGAGTGACGGGAGCTCACCCCATCCTGCGGTGCTGTGGCTTGAACCACCAGAGTACCTGCCATTTCTGGTCAACACAACTGGCATCATTAAGGTGCTGTGCCACTGCATCTCCTTTTATTTTATTTTCCCCATTAGGAGGATACAGTTCCAAGAAAATTGCAAGGTGTCATGTTGGATGAGGTTATATTATAAAATGGCCTCGACTGGAAAAAAAATGTTCCTGCTTTCATCTGACATTAAAATCCTACATTTTTTTATATTGTGGGAAAAGAAGCCACCAGTGTTTGTAAATTATTTGCTGAAAAAGTACAGATGAGATGGCTATATGCTATACCAGCCCATTTTAATATGCATTTCCTCTACAGTAAAAGTGTGGTTTGTGAGAGACTTGTTCTTCTGTCAAAGAACCTGAAAGTCTGGAGAAGCTATTGCAAGGGTTGCTTGGCTTTGCACAAAGAAACTGAATTTTGGGAAGAATTCCTTAGCTTAAAGATGGATTGATGCTTAACATTTTAGCAAAATGCCATCTGAAATGATGCAGATAATAGTTACAGAAGACTTCCAGATGTATAAGACCAAAGGGTTTTGAGTTCACAGCCATACCTCCAAGTTCAGCCTTTGATCTACCTCCCTGTGTCGCTTGTTCCAAAAGTGATCTTGTATTTTTAGCAAGAAGATTTGAAAGGCAGATGTAAATGCAATTTGATATTAGCCTTGAGCATTCACAGTACCAGGGTCTATTCTGATCTTCATGTAAAATAAAGATCTTTGAAAGCAATGGGATATGGAGAGTTGTTGGGATATGAGTACTGTATGTGTACCAGGTGAATGCCAGTACAGAGTTAGAGATAGTAAGGTATTATGTCTTGATTAAAATTCAAACCAGCAAACAAAAAAAGTTAGGTGTGTCCGAGAAGAAATCACTTACTTTCAATTCATAACACGCTAGGAGCAGTCTCATCAGCCATCTTAGCATCAGAAAATCTAGTACTCAAAGCACTCTGAGAACCTGTGGAAGAAAGCTCCCATTAAAATTTGTAGATTATGAACCGTTTCTTCCCAAGTACTTTTTTAAGGCTGGAAAAAGACTGAAAAAGATACCCCCCTCCACTTCTTTCTGATGTTTTTGATGAAAATTCAAAGCAGAGCTTTTGGAAAAGACAAAGCCTTTCCTGTCATATCAAATCACAGTTGTTCTAAAAATGATGGGAAACTCTACTTTCTCCAGAAATCTGTCAGCCAGCTGAGAGAAATAGAAGCAAGGGGGGTTGGATTTCCCCTCTCCACACACGTACGCACACACTTTATGAGTTGTTGGAGAAGTTGTGGGTTATTACTGGATGTCTGTGTATATGCATGGATGTGCATCTGGAGACTGCAGTTTCATCCAAAAGAAGAAAAAAGACAAAGGATCAAGAAACAAATTGGAGGGGACAGTCCTGAGACTGTCACAGAGACACTGGAGGAGTGAGAAGCAGACACGTAGAGACAATTGTGAATAGTGTGAAGAAAAGGCAAAGCAGTTTTTGCAACAAAGAAATCAACAAACACCACTGAGAGGGTGAGAGGGAAGTATAGCTTGTTATTGCTTGATTCACCCAGCCTGGAAAGGAATCAGAGAGAGAGAGAGAGAGAGAAGCAAAGTACAGTATGGGATGGTAGCCTGGAGGATTCTGTAAAAATTGAGACTGAAATTGGAAATAAATTAGAGCTGCTGAAGTGATTTCTGTGGCACTCAAAAGAAGCAGTCATGAATATTAGCAGAGATCATGTAGTAGTTTAATTCAATACATAAAGCTACAAGAAAGTTATTTCAGGACTCAGTAAATAATACAATAGGCTAAGTCCAGGGGTGTAGGTAGCAGAATAAATTATGCCTATAAGAGAAAGAAGTATATAGGTTTAGGATTAAAGGTGTACTTGCATACCTAGTAGGAAATAAAGCCTTGCAAAGGTGTGACATATTCCTACTCCAGTTTTACTTATGCTTGTACTATCTCAAATGAACTTATGACTTTGCAGCATAAAAGAAAGTCTAGATTTATTTTATTTTATTCATATTTATATCTTACAACCATCTTACAACAGTATTACTGATGAAGCATGTATTCTGGTCATTTAAAAAGCACTCTTCAGCCAAAACCAACTGAACAAAAAGCCAGCATTTTAGACTGACAGCAATGCCGGCACTCATTCATTCCAATAAAGTTATTTGGAAGCTTTTCAGATCGTCAAATATTTGAAGCTCTATCGCATAAAACATGGAACACATTTATGTTCTTCTGAAAAGGAGGACCAAATAATGAGTTTGCATTACAAGAAAAAGATGTTGACCAAACATTAAGGAAAAAAATAGTTAAGAACAGCGAAGCAGCACAACATTAATTCAGAAAGAGTGGAGTTTTCTTTATTAAATGTCTTTAGACAAAAGCTGGATTTAATGCAAGGGTGATGCATTTCCTATATGAAGTTAGACCTGATGATCTTTGTTTTTCCTTCTAATATTATGATATTCTGATTATAATAGAATATTATGATATTCTATTACCTCAATATCAGAAGATTCAATCCTTTGGCTTCTTTTTACTTGATTAAACAAAAGAAAGAAAGTATGTATAAAAATCATCATAAAGTTTAGCTTTTAGTGGAACCGGGCTTTATTGTATTTAGGTGAACTCTAGTACAGTGGTGCCTTACAAGACGAGATTAATCCGTTCCGGAAGAACGCTCTTAGCGCGAAATGCTCGTCCAGCGGA
>JANHZU010009939.1:7879-18123 GCA_032468055.1 Acrochordus granulatus | reverse complement strand
TTCTGATTAAATTTTTTGCTCGTCCTGTGGGTTTCTCGCCTTGTGAGTTACTCGTCCTGTAAGGCACCACTGTATTTCTTAGTTATTATTTCTAATAGTAATTTCTTACTATTATTTCTTAGTTATTTTCTACTTAGTAGTAGAAAATTTTGCTGTTTTTAATGTTTTATATAATTTAGTAATCTGTGAAGAGAATTTCAAAATATTGTGCAAGCATTTATTTTCCCAAATTTCTAAGATGGTAGACTATGATAAAGATTTTCCTCCACTAGTTAAGGTAGGAATAAATTCAACCCTGTTATTGTATATTTAAAGGTCTATCAACATAAAATTGCCAAAATGGAAGAGTGGGTTAGGGGGTTAGGGGGATCAGGAAAGAGTGGGTTAGGGGGATCAGGAAAGCAACTAAGCTTCTTATACATTTCTCTGAGAGAATTATAATCATGTAAACTTGAGAATCTTGGATGATGTGCAACAAATGGCTCACAATTGTGTATTTTATTTTAAAATGATATCTGCAAATGTAACTCTATGTAGACCATTTATTGTTCATGCAATAAAGGAAGATATTAAACCCACAATCCTTCAGAATCGTTGTTGCATACTTTTATCCCATGTAGAAAACTATAGTGTAAGAATCAGCTTACAGTGGTTATTGCAATTCTTAGTACATCAAGGCAGCTCTTAGCCTTAAAATGAAATTCACAGTGGAAGCAATTGCCACATGAGTATGAACCAGGTCAATTTGCTACCGTGGGTTCCTGGCTCTATCCCACCTCTTCTAATGTCATTTACAACCTTTCATCTGCTGTCTTTATTATACATCAAACTCTCAATTCCTAAAATAAAAATGCTCTTAATAAAATGATCAGAAGACATTAAAGCCACTGGATGCTGTTCTTCTGTCCAGTCTAAATAATGTTGCTATTTGTAGGGGCAGCCAGTATTTTTGTAGCCAGGAAAGTCTCAGACCTTTCTCACTATAGCAAGGGAATGAGAAACGGGGACTAGCCCAAGACTCTGATACATTTATCTCCTGAACCTGAGCTATTAGGAAGACAACAGAAGGAAAAAAAGCAGCCAGTGCAGGAACTGAAAACCTAAGCTCCTTTCGGTGGCCAATTTATCTCCCACCTTCATCTGTCAAACTTGCTGATGGAAGGACTCTTCGTTTCTGTGCACCTCATCAATTATCATTCTTGTTGCATTCTCCCTTCCCATTTAGAAAAGAGGTTTTAGACTCTTTTCATTTAACCACTATCTCTCTTGCTCTTTTTTCAGTCTCTCATTATCTTCCTACTTCTTTATCTCTACTCATTTTCCCAGCTTCCCCTAATCTGTCAACATGGTTGCTCTATTTTTACTCCTTCTATAGGGAATAAAAGATCTGAAAAGGTGCCTATTTCTCGTGGTTTTAGATGATAGCTGCTTGTGTTCAATGCACCTTGGCATATAGTCCTGCCAGCCACATGATCATGGAAACATCTTTAGACAAATGTTGGCTCCTTCAGCTGTGAACTGGAGATGAGCACCACTCCCTAGAGTCAGCTACAATTGTCAGGGGAAACCTTTACCTTTATCTTGCCTAAACCTTGCTGAATGTTAGAACCTGAGTTATGGGTTTTTCTATAGTCGGTATGTAGCACCTTTTACTTTAAGCTACCTAGATCAGGCATGTCCAGAAATTAGAAGTGGACCTACTGGTGGAATCAGGCACAAAATAACCCCTTTCCTGCTTTCTATAAAATGAAAATATTTAAGGATTTGGGATATTCTGGGGTGTGTGGGATGTGTTTCTTTGTGTCTTAATAAAAAGATAAATTTATGTTGCAAACATAAATTCCTGAGATGATTTTTTATTTTGAATGGTGTTTGTTTTGCATCAGATGATTTGTGATGAATTTTAGAAGGAAAAAAAATACATACTGTATCCCACCAAATGCCTATCCATTCTTAGTGATGACACATAATTCAGATCACAGGAAATGTCTATGCTAAGTATCAGTTTATAAAGAACTAGATATAAATAAATATTTTTCATCCAAATAAAAGGCCTAATTTCCAGAGTTCCTGAGGGTATTACTATAGGTGTCCACATGTAATCTATTATAATCCAGTCCTTCTAAATCCTAAAAGTCTAGCCAAAGATCTGGTGACTGGATCTCCCAACATCTTTGGAGAGAAACAGCAGCAAGATTTTGGATGGTGCTATGGCACTGAGAAATAGTGAGTAGAACCATTTCTCATAAGTCCCAAATTATTGTTATCCTGAGTTGTGGGGACAGATAAAATATAATCTTTCTTTTCCCTTCATTTCTAGAAAAGGGACTTAGAAATGAAAATGGCTGAGAGAAAACAATCTTGGTGCAATATAGTGCTTTTAAAAAAAAGAAAGATATGAAAGGATCTAATTTCAGCTCACCAACATTAAATTAAATTTAATTCTAGGAGCTCTATGGAACATACCAAGACAGCTTTTTTGCTGATCATCATACTTGTTTTGAAAAAGTTCTTACAGATAATCTCTAGGGTCACAAAATCATTATGTCAAACTGGCCCAAATAATTGCTCTGAAATTTAAGCAGATATGGACATGATCTTTATGTTTCCTTTGCCCAATTAACTCCCAGCATAGACTCAACAGCTATGTTTAAGATCAAACTCAAGAAATAATGTTCACATAGTTTGTTGGTAAAGCACTTCAGCTGAGACTAGCTGTGTGGTATCATTAATGAAATAATTGATTTCTGGCATGTAATAGCAGCACTCAGCATAAATTGCTGTGTAAGAAGGAAATATTGGTTTCCTTTCTCAAAATGCTCTTGCCCATCTTTTTTTTTTCTATAAAGCAGGAATGTCCAACCTTGGTAACTTTAAGATGTATGGTCTTTCATTCCTAGAATTCCTCAGATAGCTTAAAGTTGCCAAGGTTAGATACTCCTCATGTAAAGCATTCTTTCTAGGGAGAGGCTGTTCAGGCTCTTTAGATTTTCATTCTCCAACCCATATGGGAAATAATACTGCCTTCTTCAGAAGCAAACATTTTTTTAGCATCTCAGACTTCATACCTACCTTTTTCATATTTCTATCTGTTGTGATACCACAACAAAATTTGAAATTTTGTGCTTATGGAATCTTTCACATGAAGACTTGACCTGGCAGTTACCACTTCTACTTCTGAGACAAGGTCCTAGTTTTCCTGTCAACACATCCCCTCCTACCTCTGAGCCCTACTTTTAAACCATTTTCTAATTTAAACAAGAGATACATGTTTATATATAAAATTATTAGAATCAAATCTACTTTTGAAAGTATGAGAAAATATAGAAGTGGGTTTGGTCAGAAGAAAAATCACAGAAAAGCTTCTTTTATAATCCACAGGGACAAAAATTAGGATTGCAGCCACAAGAAGTGAGGTGAGGATGTTAAAACAGAGAAGATGGTAGGAGGATCATGACATTCCTTCCACCATCTACCGTATTTTGGTCCCTTCCCCTGATCCTGTTGGCAGCAGAATTTTTGATTTTGAAATATGGCTGTTTTTCCATCTCTTTCTCCTGTACCAGTATTGGTTCTGTGCCTTTCACAACAGCTTGATTAGTTCAATTTAGTAGCCAGCCAGACTTACAGAAATGGAGCCAATGACATTTTTCTTGTTATGAATCTATATGACGGAAAAACTTTATCTGCATTTCAGACTGATGTGATTTAGTAATGTATCAGGGGCTCAATCATGTTTAACAAAAAGCAGGCTAAAATGTTTTTAGTAAATTAAATACTCTTCATCTACTTTTTTATACAAAGGTACTTATTTCAGATCTCCAAAGCTACAGGTGAATCTGAAGATGTTTTCTAATTCTGGATTTTGAAATCTCATTTTCAGCATAAAATCATTTTAAGGAGCATGATGAGAATATATATGTTTCAGGAAAAGAAGCAATGTATACAATACCATGTAAGGGGGAACTGTTTTCAAAAACTCCATACCCTAAAAAGCAAAATGTGTGCCCAAAATTAATAAAATACTGTTCTGCTTAATTTACTTGATGTGAAAACAGGGCCACATTTTCTGAAAAATAAAAATTACTAATATTGTCTATCTTCATTGTGGAAGATAGTGGAAGGGAGAGATTCCATTGTCCTTAAAAATGCACTGCTGAGTTGTCCCCTTAATGGACTAAACCAGAACTAGAGAACAATCTAATAATCTTCAGTCTCAATTCTTGAGAAGGCAGTGAGGTAACAGATACAAAGAACTGTAGAAGACATGCATTGTCTATATCCTTTTCAGTCAGGGTTCAGGTCCAGGCATGGGACAGAAACAGTATTGGTTGCTCTCATTAGTGACTTTGGATGGGACTTGGATAAGGGGACTAGGACCCAATTTGTGCTGCTGGATCTCTTAGTAGTTTTGAATACCATTGACAATGGTATCTTTCTGGGATACCTATAAAGATTAAGAACGGAAGTGGTTCCATTCCATTCCTTTCTGACTGCATATTTCTAGTCCATGACATAAGGCTTGGAGAGATCAGTCCTCAAGCAAGCAAGTATGAGATGCCACAGAGCTTGACCCATTTATCTATTTTATTTTACACTTACATGAATTCTCTAGAGGAAGTCATTGGAGAAACCCTTGTACCCCAAGCCACATGGGAGATGCAGCAAAAGTCTTGACCTGATATTTTGCTTTTGAGTGTTTCGATGGAAAAATCAGAATTAACTCCAGCAAGATGGAGTGGCTTCTGATATAGAAACTGAGTGGAAATAGAACAAACTTTACCTTTAAGGGGATTTGATCTATCAGAAAGTGCTGGTCTGCAATTTAGGAGTTCTCCTGGTCCTATAGCTCCTGTTAGAAACCATAATGGAAGCATAGCTAGGAGAGCTTTTGCCAAAGCGAGGAGCATTTGCCCAACATCAACTTGTGTGCCAGTTACAGTTTTCCTGGTACATGAGATGCTGGCAATTGTTATTCATGGCCTTCATCATCTCACATTTGGATTACTATAATTTCCTCTGTATCCCCCTACCCCCCCTGAAGACTGCCAGAAAACTGCCACTGGAAAAGGATGCAGTAGCCCATATGTTTACAGGAAAAATGTGGGATTTGGAAGCTCACAGCCTAGTGCACTGTGACAACATTGCATTGGAAATATGGCTGTCATTGATCAATATTTCACATATATATCCCTACAATGTTTGGTAAACCAAAACCTGATTCAGATATGTGTGTATTCTGTTCACTATTGGCCTATGTTCTCCAAATGGCAGCCAATATATTGGAGCAGGGGTGGAGAAGCATTAAACAAAGTGACATTATCAAACATTACCGGAGTACTGGTACAGGAAGGAACTATTATCCAATCAATGAACTTGTTACCTTGAAAGATGGATTTTGATAGATAGGTAAGTAGGTAGGTAGGTAGGTAGTGTAGATACATAATCTATCTTCTATTATTGATCTATCTTTGCCAATCCTTTAAGTGGCTGATTTGGATTATTTAAAGTTATTTCTTCTGGTATGCATATGGGTAGCATATGATGCCACAGGAACCTAGATTTCCTGGCTTAATTATTGAACTACTGTAGTTTGTTTGTATGTGCATAAATGTCTGTCTTGCCACAAGAACTAATAATCATAGTTGTTTCCTTTGGAACCTAAAGAGCAAGAACTTGGTTGTTGTCATAGAATGGAGACTGCATTTGTTTTTATCCCTTGAGATTGGAAGACCTGGAAAAGAATGAATTGGCCTCTTGGTTATGAACACAGAAAATGAAATTAGGCATGTCTAACTTAAGCTTATTTCCTTGGCTACAAAATGGAAAGAACAACAATTCATCTCATCATTAATTTGCATATTAAGAATGCTATATCTTCATAGCTACCATAAATCATAAAATTGCAACATGGCCATAGCTCAATGGAACAGAACATGCTTGGCATGCAAAAGGTGATATATTCAGTCTTTGGCTTCTCTGTACAGGATTTCATACTGTTTGAAATTCTGGTGAGCTGCTACAAGCACTGAGCTAATGGATATGTAATCTCATTTATTAGAAGGTTATTCTGATATTTCTTTACCAGGAAAATCCACCAACAGAAGAGGTAGCTGGAGAAAGGCACTATAGTAGTAATATTCCATTTAAGTTATATCCTTCAAAGCTAAGTTAGGAGAGTTCTAAGATTAGTACATTTTAGGTTCTAAATTAGTGATAGGATACTGTTGGTTTTGTAGTGGTTTTATCCAAGATGGGATACTGTTGGTTTTGTAGTGGTTTTATCATTATTTGTATTATCTTTACTTGTTTCTATGACTTACTAGCAAGTCAATTTAATGATTATGAGTTTAAAAATAATCTAGAAAAACATACATCAGAAACAAATATGAAGTAAGCCACCATCAGCCCAATATATTTTGCTGCTCTGAATGGTTTCATTGCACAAGTCCCTGCAGTTTTCTTGTTTTTTTTTTTTTTGCAATTGCCTACTTCATAGGATTGAGAGTGACTGGCCCATAGTCACCCAGCTGGCTTAGTGCCCATATCCATTCTCAGGTATTTGTTCCCTGACTGAAATACCCAGCTCCCTCAGTTTCTCCTTGTAAAATTTAGTTTACAGAATCCTGATGATGCTTACTGTCCTTTCCTGTCCCTACTGCAGTATTGTCCTGGTCCCAGGACCAAGCATGGGATTCAGAGTGGAGTCTGACCAATGGAGAATATAGATGATGCTAACTTTTCATGATTCACTTCAGTACAAGAGAAAAGGAGAAAGGATTTTGGGGAATGTACTTGGACAACAGAAAAAAAACATGGGTTGAAATAATAAATATTTAAAGGTTTAAAATATCTTTGCCTTATATAAGATTTCTAGGCAACCTTCTTTGTATTTAAAAACCAATAGTTAACTGTTTTGGGAAATAGCAGACAATATCTCTCAACAAGCCATAGGACTTTCTTATCATTCCAAATGTGGTCACTGGCCCCCAAATGATGGAGACTTGTGTCCAGTCTTTCAAATCTATAAGCTACCATAGGGCAGCGAACATTTCTATTACAAATCTATTAGCCCTTGGCAACATGGTAGGTGGTACAACTTGTGGCAAATTATAATCTAAAAAACTGGCAATAACATAATCCCCAAATTACAGATTGACCAAGCATTAATTCACTTGTACTGTTGATTTTCATTAAATACTGCCCCAAAGCTTTCACATACAAGTCTTGCTTACTATTGTTTTTACTGATTTTATAACATTTCCCAGAATGAGATTGACATCTCATTTTTTCTTCTCTTCCATTCAATCATGTGTGATTCTTGGAGATTGAATAAACTAGTCCCTGCAGTTTTCTTGGCATAGAATGAGAATACTCCAAAGAGCGGATGTTACCCCCAAAAACATTCTCAGCAAATATCAGCTGCAGAATGTGATATAACCAACATAGCTTCTTCCAAAGATTAACTTTACTGATCATCCATTCTGTAACTGCAGAGGCAAATGTGCCCATTCAGCCATTTCTACAAGATGCGAAGCACCAGCATTAAAAATGTCCAAGTAGACATGATGAACCAAATGTAGCCATGGTGAACCAATGTTAAAAATCAAGAAAAAATGGGGATGATGAAAAGCCAAACAGTAGCTGGGGTTGAGAACAGCAGACCTGAGGAATGAAGAGAAAACAACAGGGCTGTTGTGGTCTGCAAACTGCTTGTTGGAAAATAGCAAGCCAAAATCTACTTCCTTCTTATCCCTCTACCCTCCCCTAAGTAGTGGAGGCCTGCATCTCAGTAATTGTCAACAGAAGCTGGTCCAGCCTAAAGCTGGGGTATCCCAGCTGACAGAAGCTCATTACCAACAAAAACAGCAGGCAGTTACAGTTCCAGCAGAAATCACATGGCTTGGCCATTGAATTTCCAGCCACATCACAAATGCTTTTTCTCCCTCACAGACACCAGCATGCAGCACCATAGGCTGAGTCTTTTGGACTGAAGATAATTATAATAAAAAACTCTTAAAACCTGGAATCTGGCCTATGCTTCTCGGAACAGAGGCAGCAACAGATTGCAGGCAACCAGCAGCAAATATCTGTACTACATGGGAGCTACTGAGAAGGCGTCCTTTCTGCACTTATTGCCAAGAAAAAGCTTTGTCCAGTTCCAATTATAATCTGTCCATTGATTTTAATGGCAGCAGGAGCCAATACTCAGACCTAAATAGCCTTTTTTTCCTATAGCTTTTCATCTTGGAAAAGTCTTGAAAGATTTTACAGATCACCTGCCTGCATGTTATTACATATACAGATGTTCTTTGGATCTATTGTTTATGGCAATTTTAGTTATTTATAAAATAATAAAAAAAACAGACTGTAAAGGTTTTGTACACATGGGAGGAAATTTAACTGGAACAATGTAATCCCTGCCACTATAAAATAAGTGATTCCTTTAAGGCTATATGACCAACTGAAATCAGGATATATAAACTATGATCGGAGATTAAGAGCCTTGGCCTTGTTCAATTGAGAAAAAAAGCTAGCAAACAGAAAATTATAGCATTTAAACCAATTCTTAAATTATACAATTTAAGAAGAATTGCTATTTGTACAATTGTCACTGTGTTGAGCAGGTTCAAATTTACACATACCACAGAACCTCACTAGGTAATTTTATCTAGCAGGCTGGTTATTTTAAGGAAAAAAATGCGAGGAGGTAGTTCTATATAAGCTCCCTTGGGATCCTGAAAAATGGTGGGATATAAATCATATGTATGTGTAATAAGTATACTATATGCAGATATATTATAGCCATGACATACTCCAAGTAACAAGCATGAGATCCCCACAAATACAAAACTAAAGTTAGGCCAAGCCTCCTTTTGAAATGCTGCTTTTCTGTATAAATGGAGTTCCTCCATTATTGACAAAAAAATGTTAGCAAGAAAAAATTGTCTTATTAGCTGCTTTTATATGTAGCCAAGGGACTACAGAATTTCCATAGCTAAAAGACAGCAACTTGCTTGCTAAAACAATATTATTGTAGTGCCTGTCTATCCCTATGATAGCTTGTGTAAGCTATTTTTCTGTTATGGGATTTGGAAAGTATACACCTAAAAGGATGAAAGTCACACAGGAAACAGGGCCAAAGGACAAATGCTGAAAGAGAGGTAAAATGCTCTCATGTTTTCAGGTTGAAATCAAAAAGTCTCAACCTGAATAAGATAACTGAACTCCAGCAAGGGACTCTATCCTACTGTAATTATACTTTGATGTTTCACTCTTATGGTTGATCTCCTGACTTTCTTTCAAAACTGGTTATGAAGAATTACTTTAGTTGATCATTCTCCATTTCCATTTGATTGCTAAACTGAATAGCAGTGACCATAACCTTACTTCTTTCTCTCAATAGAAACTTTTATATCTGAGAGCAGCCCATCTTGTGAACTTACCATGAAGGGATGCATATTTTTAAAAATGGACACTGTGACCTGCATACCCAGGAAGTATTCAAACATGATCTCCTGAACTAAAGTTGGAAGTTTTTGTATATGAAGACACTTTTGCTAACTTCCCCTTGACACTGAAAAAGCCCTTAGCTATGTTTTTTTCAAAAGGATTCTGAGGATATGGGTTTTCTCTGGATATGGATCTCCCATAATCATGCCCTGTATTCAGAAATCTGTAATCTGAGTTATAGGAGTCCCCATACAAATACTCTCCATTTTATTGGTTCAGTGTATACATTCAATGAAAATCAGACAATATTTCAGAATAAAATTGGTTGACCATTATCACATTAAAAAGTGTTACCATCAATGATAGGAAGGCTAGGACTAGGGGTTTATTTTTCTGTTTCACAATGTTCTCTTCAGTAATAGGATGTAAGAGGATGGACCAGTCACATCAAAACTATAAACTGTGGTTCTAAATGCTTTGAAGTTCTAATATCAGATAAATAAGAATATTTATTTACCTCATAGCATTGTTGTTCGGTCGTGCAGTCATTTCAGATCCATGGTCTGCAGCACACCAGGCCTCTCTTCCTGCACTGTCTCCAGGAGTCCACTCAAATCCACATCTATCACACTGACTAAGTGACCTAACCCTCTCATCTTCTGCCATCCCCTTCTCCTTTTGCCTTCAATCTTTCCCAGCATCACTGTCTTCTCCAATGAGTCCTCTCTTCACATTAGGTGGCCAAAGTATTTGAGCTTCAGCTTCAGTATCTGTCCTTCCAATGAACAGTC
>JANHZU010009937.1:0-11791 GCA_032468055.1 Acrochordus granulatus | reverse complement strand
AGGCGGCGTGGGCAGCTCCGCGCCCACGTGGAGGGAGCGTCGCGCCCGCGCCTGTCGCGCCCTGCCTCGCCTCGCCTCGCCTCGCCTCGCCCGGTCTGCCCTCTCCCCGGGCTCCCGTTCCCCTCCCGCGCGCAGCTGGCCGGCTCGGTGCCCGCCGCCGGGCCCCTCCCGCCGCCCCAGCCGAAAGCGCCTGCGGGCAAGGCCGGCTGGCCGGCTCTGGGGCGAGCCAGCCGGCTGGTGCGCATCGGCTGCGCGGGCGGCAGCTTGAAGTTCCGCTGCCCCGCTTGGCCGTCCTTCTGTCTCGGGAGCCAAAGAGCATCTGGCTTCGGATGCTCCAGACGTCCCCAGGCCTGGCTGGTGGCCCCCTGGAGCTGGGGGAGGATGCACCTCCCGGCACGGCTCTTTTTGCGGGGGATAAGGACGGGCATGCCCTGACATCGTCCAGCGAACGATGCAACTTTCTGAGGTGCGATGCAAGCGAGTGGCATCGTGACAGCAGCATCTTGTGATTTGTGATGGGCGCCTGCGATGCCAGGCTGGCTGGTGATGAAAGAAAGAAGGGTGGGTCAAGCTGGTGTACCCCCTTGCCGGGGAAAATTCAACCCTGGTTGGGACTGTGATGGCAGGAGAATAGGGCTGTGCAGTCATGTTCCAGTTTGTCCATTATGCTTTGATGTGGTTTGTTTCATCTATACATGCTGAACGTACCACAATTGCTGAGTTAAGGTCTAAGCCACAGATAGTGGTTTATAAATCAGATTGACTGGTTCCCCGCATTGTGCTACCCCAAAGCACATGATAGTGGGTTCACCCAGCTGTCTTCTGCAGATGGTGAAAACCAGACTGTGTTGGAAGTGAGCAAGTGAGCAAATGGAAGAAGCAAAAGGCTCAACTCATAGAGAAAGTGCCTGGTTGGCAAAAGTTGGGTAGAAAGCTTCTGCCTATCCCGGGAACAAATAATGATGGAATCTGTAATGCAAAGGTTATTTTTCTCAAACAGATCATGAATCCCTAGCTTCAGATTTTGGAGAGGAACGAACCAGGAATCCTGATTCAACTGTAAAAGAGCAATACATGGTATCCTAGCATGGTTAGCAAACCACGAATGGAGATGTCCCTTTTGTTTAACCCAGAGAGGTCACCTCTGCCTGTTGAGGACTTCTTCCTCACTATTGATCATATTGGCTGAGATGTGTGGGAGATTTAATTGGTTGTGCCTAATGATAACTTACTTAATATTGAGCTGAAAAAACCGCTCACTGAAATCACATCCATGCATTTTCCTTGCCAGCCACACAGAAATGGTCTGCTATTCCCTAAACTTTAAAGGTTTGCCTGCTTTTAAAATCATTTTCCAATCAATTTGTCCTATTGATCTCTCATCCTAGTGCTAACCCAGGTCCAAATTAGCTTCCAAGACCCTTGAAGCCTGCTCAGATTCCATGTTCTCCCCTTCTCATTTTAGCAGGACCTGGAGCTAAAACATACCAAATGGGACTAGATAAACCATCTGCATCTTTGGGTGAAATGATGAATTCTCAGTCTTGGGCTTCTGATGGTGTGCATAAGTCAGGGTCTTTCAAGAAACAAAATGGAGGAGCTGTAGGATGGATTCTAGCCACTCCTACAGAAATGGGATGCACAATGCAGCTAAATTGTCTGTGCTCCTTTGGTGGAGGAGAAGTTGCTTCATTGCATTTCCTGCCTGTCTTTGCACACGGGGCTTTTGGTTTTTAGTCAAGAGGAATAATCAAGCATAAAACTCCATGTGTCTGAATGCATGCATCATGTTTTTAGAAACTTCGGGCAATGTTCTGAATGTGCTAGCTCTTCAGCCCTCAAGATACTAGGAGTGGTATCTTGGACATCTAGAAAACAATAATTTAGTTGCCCTTAGCTCAGGGTGGGACCTTTAGCTTCTAGAGAAGCATCTGAGCTCCAGAACAAGAAGGGTTTTCAGGGGTTCAAGAGGACTTTCTCTTGTAGACAGAAATATGGGCATAGCTCTTCAGCACTTCCCTAGGTTATAATTTAAAGTATGCATATGAATGAAGTGAAAAAGCTCTGGCTTTGCGGGGGGAAAGCAAGTGGTTGAACAGAGAAACTGTTTCCTGTTACCCTTACCTGCAGGGAAGGCATTTGAAATCTAGGGTGTCAAATGCCTTCCCTGCAGGGAAGGATAATACTCTTATTAGAAATCTGCAGTTTGAAGCACCTACGGGAGGGAGGGTGCAACGTCTCCATCATGATCTCATTCATTGGATATCATGGCACCTCATTGTGGCTCGTGTCAGTCACCTTAGCGAGTAAGATGAAGATGAATCCTAGGAAATAAGACAGACTGAACCGTATTGCGTGTAACCCAGCATCGGATCCCAATGCTTTTACGCCGTTGGCAAATTTCTGCTCCATTTTTTTCCACCAAACTCACATCGCTAAATGCAATGCCCTTGCAGACGTGTGATGTATGTCCAACTTCTCCAGGGAATCCGAACGAGCTTCTCTTCTTCTCCTTGTGGCTTTCCGTGAATCAAACATTTCTTGGTTCACTTGGGTTTGCCCAGAATACCTAATAATCGGTTGCTTTGCTTTACTTGTTGACAGAAATCCCTGCAGTCCTCCTCAAATTCTATTTTTAATGTGCAACCTCTCGTGAATCACCTCAGGTTGGGTCAAGCCAACTTTCCAGCCAAGGAAAAGAAGACTACCTTGGTCAGTTGCTGCCACGTGCATCTTGATTGGAGCCCTATTCGTCCTGCAGTGGATTAATTCTCTCTTGTTTTTCTGCAGCTTCTCAGCCTTGGCAGGGCACATTTAGTCTATCTTTGGCCCGTAAGCAATAGAAACTTCATTGTATTAACATAAATCCACAGTTGGCTGCTAAACTTTGCACTTGCTTCCTGTCTTTGCTGAAGCCAGAAAAGGAAGGGCGTCTTAATATGTGATATTGCATGCTTTCAAACAAGAGAAAGGAAGACACACCTCCAACATTTTGCATCTGTGAAACTTCAAACCTCATATGTTGTTGGTCTGGGTGTGGGGTGAAGTCCACAGGTGCAAGCAGGAGGAACACTTTCCTAAGACAAATGCCCAGTGCTCCACTTCTGCTTTGTTGATAAATATTTCCCCATCTCATCATGAAAGAGCGTTTCCTGAGTCTGCTTGGCTTCCTTTCAGATTCTGCAGCCAGTCAGATGGTTTCTCAGGAACCCCATGGAGAAGCTGGAAGACACACCCCGGTTGCTTCTCTCCAGCCACCACTCTTGACTCTTACTTCTTTCTGACATTTCCAGTAATGGACTGGGTAACCCTGGAGTTGGTACCTTCTCTGATCTTGATCCCCTTTGCAAGGGTGGTTGTAAGGATTCAGCAGTAAAGAAGATAAAGGCTGGACCTCTCTATTCTTCCAAAGGAGACAGAAAAAAGTCAGGAACAGTAATAAGGTAACTGTTCCTTTTTGGTTGTTATTATTCTTTTATTCTTTAGTGGTTGCTTGAAATTTCAAAGCAATTTTGCTGAAGTGGTGTTGCGTCTTGGAGGCAGCTGGTCTTCACATGCTCTGCTTTCCCTAAGAGGTCAACAAGAAGGAGAAGACTTGGAGGAGGTATTTTTACATGACAGTGTACATAGGTCATTTTTGGTCTGGAAGGAAAGCTTTGATTATCAGTGGAGAAGGCTCCTGATCTTGGAGATCTGGCCAATTAAAAAAAAAACCTAGAAATATTTCCTAAAGTCTTTTTTTGGATGAAGGTACTGAGCAGTCAGGACTTCAGAACCAGCTTCTGAAATAGATATCCGCACTTCTCCCTACCCCAGGTCTAAAAGGAACAGAAACATCCAAACTCCTTTGCTTGTATGTCATTTGGGACTCAGAAATGCACCCTTTGCCAGCTGAGTTTTTTTCAGCCTAGAAAAGAATGAAATCAGTGGTACAAATATAACTTGTGGCGATCATGTTGATCAAAGGAGAAAGATTATCACATTATCTCTACAGGGGAAATTCACTTTTGTGTGAAGTAGTTTGGAAAAGGGCCATAAACAACAGCCAGTGAAACTCAAATAAAACGAAAATTGCCACAGGGGACGAGAAATGAACTTTGGTCTGTGAAGAGAGCTAGGCCAGCCAAGAGTGGGGAAAAATCAGTTCTGGGTTAGGGTGATGATGTTTTTGGGCAAATATTTCAGTATACAGAAGTCTTGTCCATCAGGTTAGATACTCGAGGAAGCTCCCACCCACTCGCCCACTTCCCAAAAAGGCAGAGGTGGGTAGAAGTAATGTTCAAATTCAGTGGCCTTCAGCCTATAATACTTCATTGCAGCCATTGTAACTTAAGGTCCTGGGTGAACCCTCATCTTGATATTTGGACCACCCTTTAAATGTTTGTGTGTGCTACGCATTGAAACATACATGCCAGTCAAGAGAAGAGAAGAGAAGTAGCTCAGGTTAAACTGCGGGGTCCTTGGTGCTCTCTGAACTCAGTTGTTTTCATCCAGATGTTCCATTACCTGGCTATGTAAGGAATGACATATCTTCATGAAAACAACTAAGCTTAGAGAGCACCAAGGACCCAAGCATACCAACTTTCTCCAAGCTTCAAAAGTCCATTTGCTGTCTTTAGGAGGTTAGGCTGGGGAAGGCTGACCTGCTCTGGATTTTCTCTCTAATAACGTTTACAGAAAAGAAAATTCACGCTGTGCTTGTTACCCCTTACAGGTTTTGGCCATCCACCAAGGCCATGCTGGATTCCAATGGGTCTCCCATTGAGTTAGAGATGAGCTCAGTCGGAAGTAGCTGAAGATCCCCTCTGACAGAATGACCAAAGCTCGGCTTTTTCGTCTCTCGGTGGTACTGGCTTCTATTTTCATGATCTTGTTCATCATTGTTTATTGGGACAATGTCGGGACCGCGCATTTCTACCTGCACACCGCCCTCTCAAGACCTCAGGGGGAGCTCCCAACAGTGGTTAAGGACAGCCCAGGTTCTTTGCTGGATATGGATGACTTTTTGGAGAACCTTTTAAATTCTAATCTGAAAAAAGTTGTGGATCTTGGCTGGAAGGCTGAAAAGCCGAAGCCGCCCTTGCATGCTTCAAGCAGGCCTGGAGCCAGCAACTTGGAGGAGAACGTCAGGGGCTATGACTGGCCTACTTGGGAGGCCAGCGTGATCCTAGACCAAGCAAAGCTGCAGAAAGAGAGACGGCAGATGCTGCAGGACTGGTGCACCAATTCCAGCTTCTCCTTCCCGACAAAGGAGCGAACCTTTGATGAAATTCCCAACTATGAGCTGAACCACCTCATTGTAGATGATCGCCATGGCATCATCTACTGCTATGTCCCCAAAGTGGCCTGCAGCAACTGGAAGCGGGTGATGATTGTCCTGAGTGAAAGCTTGATGGATCAAGGTGTCCCCTACATTGACCCTTTGGATATACCCCGCGAGCACGTCCACAATACCAGTACCCACTTCACCTTCAACAAGTTCTGGCGCCGCTATGGCAAGTTCTCCCGCCACCTCATGAAGATCAAACTCAAGAAGTATACCAAGTTCCTCTTCGTCCGGGACCCCTTTGTTCGGCTTATCTCGGCCTTCCGCAGCAAATTTGAGCGGGCGAACGAGGAATTCTATCGCCGGTTTGCCATCCCCATGCTAAAACTCTACTCCAACTATAGTAGCCTGCCGACATCAGTGAGTGAAGCCTTCAAGGCGGGCTTTCGAGTATCCTTCTCAAATTTCATCCAGTACTTACTGGACCCTCGGACAGAAAAGCTGGCTCCCTTCAATGAGCACTGGAGGCAGGTGTATCGCCTCTGTCATCCCTGCCAGATAGAATATGACTTTGTTGGAAAATTGGAGACTTTGGATAAAGATGCCACTTACTTATTTCAGCTTCTGAAGGTGGACCATCTTCTTCACTTCCCTCCCAGCTACAGGAACAGGACAGCCAACAGTTGGGAGGAAGACTGGTTTGCTAAAATCCCCGTGGCATGGCGACAGCAGTTGTTTCAACTGTACGAGGCCGATTTTGTACTTTTTGGGTATCCTAAGCCAGAAAACTTGCTCAAAAACTGAGCAACAGGGAGCTGGGAGAATGTTTCAAAATTCCCAAAGATTCCTCTTCATCTTATGTCCCCCAAATAACAAGGTCCATCCAGGTTGACCTATCCATGTGTGCTTTTTTCTACAGCTTTTACACATTGCTTGGTTGTGAGTTCCTGAGTCTCCCACAGAAAGTTCCTTTCCCTTCTTTGGTTTTGTCCAGCGTAACCTGTTTTGCTGTTGTATGACCATTGGGTTGGATCCACAGCCGTTTTACGTTGATGCTTTTCCTTGGGGCATTTAAAAAGAAATGGAAAGAGAGAATTAATATATTAAAAATATTTAACACAAAATCTGCTGTGGGGAGGAAGAGTGGAAAAGCGTGTCCTCTTATGTTGCTTCTGTTCACCTGACAGGTGGGGAAAAGTACCGAATCTATGGGGAACAGTGATGGTTATTGAGTTTATGGATGGAGCCGTGCATTGTTCTGGCTTCTCCAAGGGAGAACAGAACCCGCAGCCACCTGAATGTTGTCTTTTCCTGAGAAAAATGGGGCAGTTTCTTTTTTCTAGATATTTATACCTCGGCGTGGCCGTTGCTAGCAGCGTTCTGTCTCTTGATCCTCAGAGAATGAAAAGCTTGACCCTGTACAGTAGTCCAGACAAGATGCACAAGAAGTACGAGCTCTAACTTTATCGCAAGGTTACATTAGTAGAATCTTGAACGTATTTCTCTCTGCTTCCCTTTTACTCTCCAGAAAACCAGAGGGGGTCCCTTCTGGAACGTTCCCACGCCCCTTTCCCTTCTGTGGGCTGAGACACTTTTTACATGCTGCTTTTCCAGTCAGTTTTCTCCCAAGGTCATTTGCACAGACCGTGACCAAAAATGAGAAACTCTGTTCAGAGAGATCCGTTGGAAGATGCCAAACTGCGTCTCAACAGTTGAACGCACACAGTCCAGACGGTGTTAAGATTTGTTCTTTGGCTCGAGAGCGCAGTCTTCTAAGCCCTTTTCTGCTTCCAGAGATCAGCTTGTTCTTGTCATTCTTCAAAGCCCTGAGATGATCAGATGGGAGTTTCTGTTTATCCACACTTTAGCTTGGAGGTTTAGACGGGACAAGATGAAGCTGAGGCTCATGTAAGTTCACAGGTCAGCCTCTCCTTTGTTTTGCGCATCGTGGTGTGAACGTAGCTTTAATCCCGGATGGCTGTGGTAAGAAAAAACAAATCCAGCGGAAGAATGTCGTTTCCTTTTCAGCAAAGAGCTCAAATGGGGAACCTTTGGGAGGTTTTCCTCAGCCTGCTGACCAGCAGAGGCATTTTAGAAGCAGAAAGTCGCTTTGGTTTTTGATGTGCTGTCAGTAGAACCATGATGGGGATGGGGCAACAATGATGGTCAAATATTGTTTGCTTCTCAATAGCTTGAGACAAGGATTCTTCCTAGAATCTGCTTTGCTGCTTTGAGTTCTCCCTTACACTAAGCTATGCTTTGTTCAACCAGGTTTATTGAATTGGTTGGTTGAACGTAACCCTGAGACACAAAACACGGTTTGTAAATGCGGAGGTTGGATCATCTAAGCCATTACAGCAGAATCAGAGTCATTTTATGGCTTGGCGCAAAATGGGAAGCAAGTCACGTGTAGGATATACGCTGCGTCTCTTGTAGCTCCTTGGATTCGAGGATTAGCCTTCTGAAAAGGGTACTGCGAACGCTTTCTGCTTAGAAGGGCCTTTTACAAAGAGCGTTTTATTCCCTGAGTGAGTCCCAACTGGTGGTTTCATTTATTTTTTTCCGTTTTAAAAAAAATCCTACAAATATGCCAAAGATATTTCGAAAGGTCTTTAGAAAAGACCATAAGGGAAAAACTATTAACCGAGTTCACTCATCATCAAAGCCGTGGCATAATCTGTGTTCTGGCTTACGGTGTGGTTTCAGCCATTCTGTAACCCTTTTGACTGAAATAATTTTAATCCAAGGATAAGAAAAAGCAGAGTATGAAGTGTGTGTACCACCCATTTGGATGGACCACAAGAGGGAAGACCACAATTGCTGTAGAAAAATGCCTGTTGTGGAGAGATCAAACGAGCATCCCTCTAACTCTGGTTCCATCAAACCATCCCATGATTTGAAGCCTGTTTCTCAGGAATGATTTCGATCCAAGCTGTTTGAAGCTTCGGAGAACTGGGCTGGGGAAAAATACAAACTGAGACTGGCAGAGAAGGCTTTGGGGTCATCGATTTTTCAAGGGATTTATCTGAATCTGTTCAAAGATGGAGCTGTGGAAGTTGGAGATTTGGAAGGCCCTAATTTCCAGTGAAATACTACTGGAAATCCCAGCTATTAAGGTCCATCTTTAAGTATGTTGGCATTCTAAGTGCACGGGATTGCTCAAACAACTGCAGTTTCACTTCTGCAAAAATTGCGTGGAACTTGGCCAGGCGTCCGCCTCTTCCTTCATCCTTCTGCTTCCAATTTTGTGGAAGGAGACACAAGTCTTCCTACCTTTTGAGGCCAGAGGATGAGGCTCTTCACAGCTCCTTAGCTGCCTCAACCCTCAGCATGGGGAGGAGCATTTTGAGGCTGATAGTAAGACCGATACCTTTACCTCTCTGTCATTTGCAACTTTTCTTGCTGCCAAAATCTGGAGTATGTGACTCATCCTTGGAGAAAAACAACACAACGCGCTTGTCAGATTTTTGCACCAAAAAGATGAACAAGGTTGATTGCCAAAAGCAGATGCTAAATATATTCATCTCTGACCAATTTGTCATTGTGAAACACAAGGTAAAACTGGCTGGGGAAAAACGGAGAGCGCTCTTGTAGTTTTCTTGAAGCAAAATTAAGAATGGCTCTTGGGCTAAGGAATGCGTACCGAGAGGCAAACAGGAAGAGTGTGCCGTATCTTGGGCAGAAAAGGATCCTCAAAGAGGACATCGTGTTCCTGTGCAGTTGTTATTAACATATCTTAATTTAAAGCTGATAACCGGGGAATGTGGGGTGTTTTCCAGACACTAAAAGGGCAGTTCTGTTCCTTGATGTTTCAGGAATCGGAGAAGCAAAGCCAACGGTGTGGCGCCTCTCCTGAAGTTCTTTGGGTCACAGGTGCGCCTCAAGACTTTGGAAGGGGGGGTTGACGTCCGCTGGGGTCCTTTGGATAGCTGTCCCCCACCTGCTTAGGACAAAGGGACAGGAAGAACCACAGTGGCAAATTCAGAAACGGGAATCCTCCACCCATCGCGCCTCAGTCTCCCCGCAAAGGTTGGCGGCTCTCTGAAACTCCTCTCCTCCTGCAGCCTCTCAAAAGGGCAAACCTGTCAAACCAGAATGCTTAAACTGAGGGCCTCTAAGCCACCCTTCTGTTGTACTATGGAAAAGAATGCCCTTCAGGACACGTAGTTCCTCCCCCTGGCAAGGTCTGTTGCCCAGGATGGAGGAGGAAGAGCCAGGGAGGTAGCGTGGTGGTGGCTGAACCGAGGCGGGTCGAACAGGGATTTCTAATGGAAGAGAAAGAGACTCCGTATTTTTTTAAAAGGGAGAGGAAGAAGCAAGGGGGAGATTTACAGCAGCATTCAAATCATGTGTCCTTGCAACTGTTGGCAGGGATAGGCCTTTATTTGCACTGGATGTTTCCTGCCATGGAAATTCAGGCAGAGTTGTGGAACAGCAACTGAGCCAGCGCGAGGCGAGGAGGCATCGAGCGAGGCCAACCGTCTATGTGGGATGAGAGCAATGAGAGCAAGATGAATGGGCGTTAACCTCGTATGTCCCAAATATCCCCCGTGATTTTCTTCCTCCTCCTTCCCACCTAGGTCTGCTGGCTGATAGAATAATGAAAGGGAGTTTGTGAAAGGGCTAACCAAGGCAACCTTTGAAGTCTCTGGAAAAGTAAGAAGTGGAGCTTAGAAACGAAATATTTGCAACTCCCAGTCTATTAATACAGGAGGCATTAATTCACATGTCAAGAGACGACTCCAGAGTTTTGTGGATGTCCTGTGGTTCAGTGGCCTGATGGCTACTGGACATCATCTCATTTACAGAGACAAAACTCCTAGGCAGGTCTAAGCTTGGATGGAGTTAATTTCTCCGCAGTGAATCATATACAACCATTACTTGAAATTTGGGACTTCGAATTTCACTATAAGGTAGAGTACCACAAGCGTGTGAATGTTAAAACATTTGCATATTTCTCTTTTTGGAATTAGAGGTCAGTAACAGTTTCTTAAACTATATATGCATATATGTTCTTAACAGGTTCTTAAACATATATGCAAGCAGGAAAGTGTTAAGCTCATTTAAAGCAGTAAAAATGGTGGTCAAAAAGTGGCAAACATCAGTGGCTTAGATCAGCGTTTCTCAACCTTGTCAACTTTAAAATGGGTGGACTTCAACTCCCAGAATTCCCCCGCCAGCAAGCAGAGAAAGACATCCCCTTTGATTTGTTTTCAACTTTTGGGGCAATACGAGATTGAGGCTTTAATCCAGCATATCCTCAACCTGACTCCCTCCAGCCGTGATGGATTCCAACTCTCATCGTGTAGCCATGATGGAAGACGGTGTTTAGAGATGGCCATGCTCTCCTAACATTTCAATTTTTGTTCCTAATGCCAAAGAAGCTTTACGGAGCTCAGATTTTCCAACTTAAGCCATCACGCCCCTAAACTGAGCTCCCCAACTGCAAATATTTATGCTTACTATATTAATACAAAACTTCCTCCTGGAGCTGACACAGACAAAGAACAGACGGCTGAGCTTAGCCAAGGGGCTAACCCTAACATCGATCATTTTGCCTAGAGGGACAAAAAACACGTCTTCCAGTCTCTCCCGTGTAGGATTCCTTTAATATTTGCAATGTACAGCTCAGCAACCCAAATATTTTCCTTTTTGTAGGCAAATAAATCTACAGTACAATCGTAAAATGAAATGTTGTGGAGCAATCTAAAGGTTCTTTCCTTCTGGATCAAATGCTTCCTACCTCGCTGGCGTCCTTCTGCTCCACTCATTCTTCCACTTAGAGTCCATGTTGAAATCTCTGGTCTTCTCCAGTTGTCTCTCTTCCTTCTCAAGGCGACTCATCCTGCCCTGTGCTATCTCCCTTCTTCCTGTGCATCATTTCTAGGGCCCCATGTATCTCCCACTTTCTCAACTTGGCCTTCCTAAAGCTCCTTGGCTCCCTGGATCATGTCTCTCTGTATCTTCTTCCAAACCTGTTGGTCAACTTCAATCAAAATCAGAGTTTGCTTCGTTAGGGTAACAAGAAAGACAGATGATGACTTAGGAAGTCAACATTTATGCTAAGAGGGACATTTAAGAGTATATTACATGATTCCCAAATTAGCACATGGTTTAAGGGCTAAGAGATGTTTGCATGTGTGTGTGTGTCTAAGTTTTATTCAGCCTATTCAGTTGTGTTCTTTAAGTTACTGGCTAGGATTTGTTGTTTGGTTGCTCAGTTGTGTCTGACTCTTCGTGACCTTTTCGACTGCAGCACACCAGGCCTCCCTGTCCTGCCCTGCCTCCAGGAGTCCACCCAAGCCCACCCGCATTGCACTGATGATGCTATCTAACTATTTAATCCCCATCACAGTCTTTTCTAATGAGTCCTCCCTGCGCATTATGTGGCCAAAGTACCTGAGCTTCAGCTTCAATATCTGTTTCTCCAAAGAGCAATCAGGTTTGCTTTCCTGTAGGATTGACTGGTTTGATCTCCTTGCCGTCCGAGGGACCCTCAAGAGTCTTCTCCAGCACCACAATTCA
>JANHZU010009936.1:0-28517 GCA_032468055.1 Acrochordus granulatus | reverse complement strand
ATTACGCCAGGCCCCCCTGTCTTGCACTGCCTCCCAGAGTCTTCCCAAGCTCACACCCATCACACTGACTATGCTGTAGGTGGGAAAGTTGCACTAGTTTTATGGCTTTGTCGGGAACTCTTCAAGAAGAAAACAGCTACCTTTGTTTTACCTTTACTCCAGAACACAAGGAGATAACTAATTCTCTGGGCTGGAGACTAGAACAGATGAAGGTTGGGTGATGAAGGGAAAACTCGAAGGTTGCTGTGTCATCTTGGTGGTTATTAAATCTGCAAACAGGGAAATAAACTTCCTTTCTGTAGAGGTCTCCATCCCTGTTATCACTATATTCAACCCACACAAATGGTTCCAGATGGAGAACAACAGAATCTCTTCCTCTGTCTAAACCTTCACACCTCCTCAGAACAAACACTAGAGATGGAAAAGTTTTGTTCAGAACACTTCCTCTCTCCACTCCATCCCAGCTCTCCCAGTGGAGAACTGAGGAATTTTAGGGAGAATATGCATACAACTTGAAGGAAGGTGAAGTCCTACCTGCCATGGCTGTATCACCTGGGGTGCTGGATCATATCCAACCCACTGCCTCCTCTGGCCCTGTTGGGAAGTATAGGCAACACCGAGGACCCAGGACACAACCTGAATAGCAGTGGGAATACTGTAGAGATCCTCGGACAGGATTCTTGCAATCACATCTCGGGGTGGGATTTCCCAGTTCTCTTTTTCTGTGCATCTTTCCCAAACTTTCTTTGGCAGCACAAGGCTTGAATAAGAACATTGAAATGCTCTCTTTGCAAACCACTCAAAAGCAGAGAAATCTGAAAGGACACGATTGTATGATGTTCTTTTGTTTGTCCTGATTACAAATGACAAAGAAGCATGTTTATGCTGGAGATCAACTAGCTGGTACAGCCATCTCACACTTACATCTGACAAAGTTGTTATAATCCACACTTTCCCAACAGTTAATTTATCTCTCCTGTCCATTAAACTGATTATTAGCCCTAGTGTTAATACAGTGCTCAAATCCAATTGGCAAACGACTGTATTTATTTTACTCTGTTTCAAATATAACAGCAGGTATTTTTTTCTATCGAAATTCAGCACTGGGATGCTTTCTGAGAAGGCAACGCAAACTCCTTTCTTGAGAGCTTCAGGCACAAATGTCTTTCTGAACTTTTCCCCATTTTCATTATCTGGAGCAAGGAGACATATCCATGTCCATTGGAAATGCAGGAGCAGCTTGACAATTGCCAAGTTAGGAGGTTCTTGTCTTGGACCCATCCAGTAGGAGAAAGGAAAATGACGCTTATGCTCAGAGAAGTGGCTGCTGATCCCATAGTTGATCTAAGATCAAGTAAACACAATGGTTTGTCAATTGGACTTGAGCGCTACAGGAACACGAGGGATAATAATCAAAGTGGAAATAGAAATGTTAGATGATTGCTTTTAGAGATAAAGTTCAACTGCCAGAAACATTCCAGAAAACAGTACCAGCTTGAAATTTCAAATCTCCTTGCTGGTCTCTTTTCTGTCTTTCTTGTCTCTGATCAGGTCATAGTGGTTTCTTCGAGGGAAATGGGTGATATAAAACATAACAGTTTTACTCCTTCGAACAAGTAAGGAGAAGGAGAAAATATTTTTGACATCGGTAATCACTCTTCCTTCATTATTTCTTTCGCATTTTGATCCTGATCATTCTTTCTTTATGACCAGGGCACCAGAATGCACATCTTTCACTTTTTGCACCAGTCGTTCCCTTATCTGCATTTTTTCATTTCCTGCTTTTCACTTCATCATTCTACCAAGCATGATTTTTTTCAAATTTCACATTTTCCTGACTTCTGGAGCACTCTGTGATGTAATTTTTGTTTTTATTTTTTTGCTCTCTTCCAAGCAGCTTTCATGTCCTTTTCCTTACACTGACTTTCCATTCCTTTTGTTATTATTTCAAAACCATATCATGCACAGAAGCCAAGTCGATGAAAAGAAAAACATTAAGAACATTTCTACAAGTGTTTTAATATCTGTCAACTTCTTCCAGATTTACTTGGTGGTATTCATAAAGGTCTGCTTCTGGATATATTAGGAAAATTTTGCAAAGTGGACTTAGCTTCAATTTATATTCATACCTGTGGGATCTTGTAGGTGCCCAACATAGCCGCAACATAATGAAAGAGCTCAGAATTTGTCTCTTCCAGAGTAGCCAACAAACTCATTTGCTTTCCACATCTGTAGTTTGGGACAGTCCGTTGCCCCATAGAGAGCAAATCTATCATGGCTTCATGGGTTATTCTTTCACTGAAATAATTCTCGTAGACATTGTAGCCTAGAGTGATGTTGGGTAACAGCATTGGATTCTGGTTGATTTCATAAATGGCTAACATGAAGGGCAACATGTGCCAGTAGCTTGCATCCTCCATACTGCAACATAAGAGATATCAGTAGATTGGCATTTTAATTTAGATATGATATTTTCTTCAGTTATCCCTTCGGCCACTTATAAGTATTCAACTACATTTTAGTCTGAGAACTCTATGCAGGAGACCTCCAAAATCACAGCCTGAAACATCAGTAGTATAATTAGGGCAAAGAAAGATAGGACTGTACCAGTAGCTCCACTTGCTACATTGTGGTATAAGAAACTATTTTCAGTCTGTGATTGCATCTTCTCTTATAAAAATAAGAGCATTCACCACAAGCCCCTTCTAGGCATCACCTCCTCTGTATGTAAATGTTAGTAAATTTCTTAGTAAATGCTTTTATCCATGCTTCGAATGAATGTCTATACAATCAACCATCCCCACATATCTAAACAGATTTCTCTGATGCTATGTGAATTTTTCTGGTTACATTCTTCCCTTTTTCATGAACAGCCAGCTGTAGGGATCATTATGCCAAATAACTGTATTTTCCATTGTATTTCTTGTTCTCTGTCTTAAATATTCAATCTGACTGGAGCTGAATATAAATAAAAGTAGAATGCTTGATTCCACAGTAACACTATCTTATTGCTCTATAAGTGTCAACTCTAGAGAGCCAGAGGTTTTTTTCTGCATATTCTGCTTCTATAATAAAATGATCTTTCCTTGACAAGAACATGCATTCAGCTCAGCTGGGTTCCTCTTACAAATCTGATGGTGGTGCCTCTCTCAAAGTCCTAACATACAATACCCTTGGGGCCTGATACACCCCCTGTCTTCTTTTACATGTTATTTTTTAAGTTCTCCTTCAACCAAAATTAAAATAACTAGGAAACTACAAAGATTTGTGGAGAAGAAAGGGAGAAAGAGAGAGACATGAGAGAGAAACTAGAGAAGGGAAGGGAAGGGAAGGGAAGGGAAGGGAAGGGAAGGGAAGGGAAGGGAAGGGAAGGGAAGGGAAGGGAGATAGATGATAGAAAAGAGAGATGACAGAGGATGATAGTGAGATGATGATAGATTATAATAGACATGATAGCTAGAAATGGATCAAAGTGAGCATTTTAAGGAATGAGTAGAAATGTGGTGAGCAACTTCACAAGTTTGCCTTTTGCTAAAGGCTCTTTGCTGATTTCCCACTGCACATAACATCATGGCGTCATTTTGTGAAGAAGCACGACCGCACCTATTCAGCCCCCATTTGGTGAGATTGCTGCCAAGGCTGCCTGGTGTTGATGCTGCGTCTCAGTAAACTGCTTAAAAAGAAGCTATAAAGCTGCAATCTTTGAAAGTGCATTGTATGATTCAAATGCTTTGTTCCTCCCAATCAAACTGAGAGAGAGAGAATGAGAGAGAGAGAGAGAGGTAGACAAATTACCCATTTAAGAAAAGCCAGGAATTAGAAAATAAAGATAATTCCTTACTTAAAAGAGGACATTGGAGACAAATCAATGACTAGAACCAAGTACACTACCATAATTACCTTTGAAATGTGTTGGTTGGTGGAGCGAAAAAAACATATGGTTGAAATAGAGAGTTGACTGTAGAGATGATTCCACTAATCAAGTAGTCTCCTGGCTTGTAGAAACTGATTTTTTTTTCTCTTACCACATTCAAGGGACACCTGATTTTCAGCATGCCGCAAGGAAAATGGGACACCAGTAGAAACAGAGTTAGCAGCACTTGACATCTCATGATGGAAGCACTTGCTACAGGAGACTTAGACACCTCTGCTGTTAATGTCAGAGCTGCTTCATTAGAGGCAAAAACTTTTTGCCAAAGAACACAACTACACTGACTTTATCAGTAGAAATGAAGTCCAGCACCAGATCTGAAAGGAGTACATCTTTCAAACAGGCATAGTCCCTCCCTTCTCTAATCCCACCCTCTCATCTCTACAGAGGAGGTGGTAATTATGGACCAGATTTTCAAGTTTTCAATATGGGCAGTTAGTAAATATTTCTCAGAAAGCATCCTGGGGAAGAAAGAGGAATCACAAACAAGTTGATGGCAGCAGAATAAATTACTGTGATTGCGATAATTATAAGTGAAGTACAGAATAACAGCTAATCAATTTTAACTTCATCTGTGGATGCACAGCTGGAGAAATACCTTGTGAAACTTCTGGACACAGTTCCACTTTAAGAGTCAAGCAGGGATCAATTCAGAAAATTTTATCCTTGCTCAAGAAGTGTATTCCTGAGACACTGAAGTTTGTAATATACCAGTTTTTGAACAGGGAACATAGGAACTCCTCTGCCTTTTCTCCATCCTGGCATGGATGAGTCTCCTTCCCATATTCAGGGCAGATGCACTAGAACTGTTATCTCCAAGAGAAGATGGCCAACCTTCTTGATTACAATTGTCTAGGCTGTTGTCTATTCATTTATTTACCCGTCTCACTGTCAAGCAATCCTCAGTGGCTTACAGCATCATAAAAGCCCAATATGAAACCATGAAAAATATTCAGGAATAAGAATTAAAAGCGTGAAAATTAACAATGAAAATTAGATAAAAAAGAACCAATACATAAAGTGGACGGAGGAGGAATCTTCTCCTAATCTACTAACTACCCTCAGTGTGGGATGCACCCAACAGGGTCCCAAGTCCATGGCAGAGCCAGGTTTTCAGGCCCTTTTGGAAGGCCAAGAGGGTGGGGGCTGATCTCACCTCAAGGGGTATGATGTTCTAAAGAGTGAAAGCCATAGCAGAAAAGGTCTTCTCCTGGACCCTTCCATCCAAAATTCCTTGGCCTATGCAGTCCAGACTATACCCCTTCTGCCAGAGCAAGTGAGATGGGCAAGTCCTATTGGGATGAGACGGTTCTTCTCTAACCTGGTTCTTTTCTAACCTGGACACAATACCTTGAAAATCTGGTCCATAATTACCACCTCCTCTGTAGAGATGAGAGGGTGGGATTAGAGAAGGGAGGGACTATGCCTGTTTGAAAGTAGAAACAGCCAGCGCAGTTTACACAAGAGTGGTGTTACATGGGCCACCCTAGAAGCATCTACAACTGTCCATGCTGCTGCATTCTATGCCAGTTTTAGCTTCTGAATACTCTTGAAGGACACCCCCTCTTGCCACATTCAGCAGAGTGGTATCAGCAGTACAGTCCTTCAAGTTTTTGGGCTCTAT
Organism: Acrochordus granulatus; assembly: GCA_032468055.1. NCBI lineage: Eukaryota > Metazoa > Chordata > Lepidosauria > Squamata > Acrochordidae > Acrochordus > Acrochordus granulatus. The sequence continues at coordinate 22,962 of JANHZU010009936.1, read as the reverse complement.
AATCTCCTAAGACTTGAAATGGATGTCTAATGTCAGTAGACACCACAGAGGATGGACTTCCTGCACAGCTCAGGAAGGTCGACCTGCCTCAGGAGCTGCTGATAAGTTCTACAGAGGAGTCATTGAGTCTAACCTTTGCACATCTATAACTGTCTGGTTTGGAACAGCAACCAAGCATGACAGGTAGAGACTCCAACAAACAGCCAGGACTGCAGAATAAATAATTGCAGCCAGCCTGCCCTCCATGGAGGACCTGTATATTACATGGGTCAAGAAGAGGGCAGAGAAGATATCTGCAGACCCTTCACACCCTGGACATAAATTGTTTCAACTCCTTCCCTCTGGGCAACGCTACGGGGTACTGCATACCAAAACAACTAGACACAATTTTTCCCCGTGTCATCAGTCTGCTGAATACTTAGCTCACATGCTGTATGACAGGACACAGTGATTATTATACTGCAGGAAATTTTAAATTAATCTGGAAGTTCTATCTAATGTATATATATACTTATCAATAGATTGTGGTTCTAATTTTACTCCTTCCTGTATATCCCATTTCTGCTGGCTGCACATTCCTGATGCACATTTTTTATTTGAATATATGAACCTTGTTTTATTTTACTATTTTATTTACTGTTGTTGTGGTTGTGAGAGAGGACATGCAGGAGGTCGGTGTGACTGAGGATGCTGAAGACCAAGGAAGATGGAAACAGAAGATTCGCTATGGTGACCCCTGGTGGGGGGGAGGCGGAGAAGAAGAAGAAGATGATTTGCTGTTGTTGTGTCAGCTTCTGTACCGGAGTCACATTTTTTGTGCGTCTAATCATACTTGTCCGATAAAATATCTATCTGTAGAGCACATTGCAGTAGTCCAAAAGCGAGATGACCAGGGCATGAATGATTGAGCACATCTAGACTGTTAAATAGGAAAGGGAAGAGAGTTAAGCCTTCAGCATCTCACAAAGCAGAGGCCTAGAACTAAGCTTTTCTTCCTGCCACATGAGCTGGAACTAGTTTTGGAGGAAGGAGAAAAATCACTGAAAATCTATGCCTCCCAGTCCCAGAAGGATAGCATAATTGGTAGCATGAAAAGCTGCGGAGAAATAAAATAGAACCAGAAGAGACCCACCATTCTACTGCCAAGCCCATCAGAAGTCATCCACAAGCATGATTAATGCTGTGTGGGTACGATCGGACAGTGTTTCTGGGAGGAACATCCAGAGATATCCGTCACTCGGACGAGCCCTGTACAATCAATGATTCAGCAAACTGATTCTTACAAATCAAGGAAGAGTGATAAGAAACATCCAAACTGAAAGATGTGAAGACCTATTAATGTTTCTTATCTTACACTAAGATTATGAACTTCTACCGCATCCTGTCCTTCTTCTTTGCCATTCATGAGATCAACTCGAATACAGCTTACCTTGGGCCACAACACTGACGAGCTTTTTCAATGCAAGGCCATGATGGACTTGAAGGTACCGATTTAGAACTTTTTAATCATGATATCAGCCCTGCTGGGCATCTACAAAATCCCAGAGATATGAATGGTCACTGAAGCTTCAGAAATTCTCGAGGCAGTCAGTCCAAAAGGAAGCAGTCATGGATATTATCAAAGAAATGGAATCAAATGTGAGTTTCAAGGACACCTGAAACAGTCTTCTTTCCATGATGCAAGCAAATGCTTTTTTCTTTGGCATCAGCACAGTGTAGCTTTTGGAAACTATTCTGATTTCACATTGTTCTCTTTTCTGATGTTGAACTGGATTGAAACTAAGGGACTTTATCTGCAGCTCAGCCCATCCTGAGTGAAATGTCCATCCTCTTTGCCAAGACTTTCCTATGTTTTTCTCTGCCTTACAGTCACTGCATAGCGAAAGGATAACAAAAACATCTTTCCCCCTTATTCCAACCACTTTCAAAGGATGTCACAAGTATAATGAGGAAAAAGTGGGGGAAATTACTGTAAGAGGATCTTTCCCTACTAACACAATAAAGTCAGTAAAAATATCTCCAGGGGTCGTATTTTCTCTGCTGAGTTCTCCGGACATTACATCTCCTCTTGTCCATTAGTGAGGCATACACCGCTAGACTGGTAGTTAGTAATATTGTTTTAGTTATTTTTAATCCCCCTTTATTATTTTATCAATAACTTAGGGTGGCAAACATATCAAATACACCATCCTCCTTCCTATTTTCTCACAAACTTTTTTTTTTTTTTGATAAATGGGGAAAGCCTGTGAGATGGGTTGGGGTGAGAGTGACTGACTCAAAGATCTCCAGTCAAGGAAAATTCCACTTTGTTGGTAGTCAGTTCCACTGGCTGCTGGTTCACACATGCAGGAAATTCCTCCTGACATTTAGCCTAAGCTAAATGTCCCTTTAACAGGGACATCAGGCTGAAATAATTCATACCAGCATCATAAGGTAGATATGACAAAGGAGTAGAAGTTTGATTAAAGAGCAGTCTGTTTGGTATGTAGATATGCCTAGTGCTAAACAAAACCAAGAGTTGTACAGGTAGTCCTTGACAACTGTACAATGACCACAATTAGGACCAGAATTTCTGTCACTAGGCAAGGCAGTTGTTAACTGAGTCATGCCCAATTTTATGACATTTGGCACAGTTAGGTGAATCACTCGTTATTAAATGAATCATGCAGTTGTTAAGTAAAACTGGCTTCCTCCATTGACTTTGTTCATCAGAAGCCAACTGGGAAGGTTGCAAAATGATGATCTCATGATCCTCTGGAATACTTCAGCCTTTCTTAATACATGCTGGTTACCAAGCACCCAAATTTTGATCATGCGATTGGAGGATGCTGCAACGGTCATGTGAGAACCAGTTATAAGTCCCTTCTTTCAGTGTTGTTATAACTGAGTCACTTATTGCTTATCTAATAAATAAATAATAAACAAACTCTGAATGGTTGCTAAATGAATGGTTATAAGTTGAGGATTACCTGTAGTCTCTTTCCTTCCTAACGGCCTTTCCCTTTTTCTTATCACACAGGAAGCATGGCAATCAGCTAAACTTCAAATTAGACTTCTCTTTCATACAGTGTGACAACAGTAAGAAAGTGAGTTCAAGAGAAGCCTGAGTCTATTATTACTCAGACAGCAGACAGTGTAGGGGAACCACAACACAACAGAAGGGGGAAAAATCAGCTAAATTGATAGTTTAATTTGTTTAAAAATATTGCTACTTCTTGGGAAGAATAATGTAAATAAAGGCAAAAGTAGAATTAAAAATAAATAGGAATTAAACTCAGTGGAGCTACTTCAAGAAAAAAGAATATAACAAATCTTGTATATTAAATATAACAGTCATTAACAGTATAGAAGCACCATTCTGGACTATCTGAAATTTCTAAATCAACCTCCAAAGCCTAGCTGAATATATCCATTCCCTTCCCACTTTATAAAACTCCACTGGTATTTCCAGAATGTTGGGAGGCTTGGTAATACTACTTCATACCCGTAAGACTTCTGAATTATTCCTAAAAATGCAGAAAATATGCTAGGATTCTCCATATTCTGTGCATAGGGACTGAAAATGTTTTATTTCCTTAGCTTTCGTGCCCGCTCTTGGGCACATCATCAGAGGAATATTAAAATGCGGCTTCAATGTTGTTTTGATATTGGGTGCTGTTCTCCCCCAAAGCACCTCCCCTGTACTTGCATGTGTGATCTTTTCTCCCCCCTCCCCACTGTCTCCTACACTTCTTCTGTAATTCCTGGCTTGTCCTTGGATGCATTGATGTCACCACCACTCATTCCCTTCTTTCTGCTGGCTGCTCAAGGTCTGTGCTTGAACAGCTGACTCCCCCTCTTCACCTAGTGCACAGGAGCTGTCCACTCTCCTAGCTGGCATACTCAGTCAGCTGATCATTCTCTTGGCTAGCACATGCGCATGCCTCTTACCCCCCCCATTCCAGCTGGCTCATTCGATCAACTGAACACTCCCTTGGCTGGCACACACTCATGCTTCCACCTTCCGAAACTTGCCTCCAGTCTCCCAGCTGGCCTGTTCATTAGATTGCTCTCCTAGCTGGTGCATGCACGTAGCCCGCCTGTTCTCACAGCTGATGCACTCACAAATTAATTTCTGGTCTTCTTAAGTAAATTGGAAAAAGGCTGTTTTCTGAATCCAAGGACTGCTCTTAAAGAAACAGTTTTTCAGTATGTCAAATCAAGCAATGATGTAAGATAATTTTGCATGCTTACAATCTAGAACATACTTTTTTTCCCCATAAAACCATGGAATGCTGTCCAATTTATGAAAAAATAGTGTTGTCAAACAGCTAGAATGATGCACTTATATTCTTGACAAGGATACATATTTTCTTCCTCAGTACTATTTTTGTTTAATTAATTGTACTATAATTATATCCTTCACCTTATGGAACAATCTAATGTCCAAGTATTTTTCAAATGCACATAGAATGTTTCATTCACATAAATTGTTTCTCCCGCTCATGAATTTTAAGATGTCTAGAAAAGGTTGAAGCACCTCTTACATTTGGAGCATTTATAAGGTTTCTCTCCAGTGTGGATTCTCTGGTGGGTAGTAAATCCTGAAGAATAAGCAAAACATTTATCACATTCCAAACATTTACATGGTTTCTCTCCTGTGTGCACTCTGAGGTGTTTGCCATAACCTGAGCTGTAGGTAAAACATTTCCCACATTCCAAACATTTGTAGGGTTTCTCTCCCGTGTGGATCCTTTTGTGTCGCAGAAGGTGAGAATTATATGAAAAGCACTTTCCACATTCCAAGCATTTATAAGGTTTATCTCCTGCATGGATACGCAAGTGTTGTGCATAAGCTGAATGTCCAGCAAAGAGTTTCCCACACTGGGAGCAATTGTAGAGCTTCTCACCAGAGTGAATCCTTTTGTGTTTTATAAAACTGGAGCTATCAGAGAAACATTTCCCACGCTCTAAACACAGGAAGGGCTTCTCGCCCGTGTGCAGTCTACGGTGGCTGACAAGACTGGATTGAGCAGCAAAACACTTTTCACACTCCGCACATCTGTAGGGTTTCTCTCCTGTATGAACTCTTTGATGGCTTTTAAGTCCTGAGAGTCTGACAAAACCTCTCCCACATTCTGAGCATGTGTATGGTTTCACACCAGTATGAACTTTCTGATGCCTCTGAAGAAAAGGCTGTTGAGAAAAACATTTCCCACATTCTGAACATTTGTAAGACTTTTCCCCCATATGAATCCTTTGATGGTTTACAAAGGTAGACTGTTGAGCAAAACACTTTCCACACTCACAACACTTATATGGTTTTTCTCCAGTGTGGACTCTCCAGTGGTTTGAAAGTTGGGAGTACTGAATAAAACACTTCTCACATTCTGAGCATTTATAAGGCTTCTCACCTGTGTGGTGCCTTTGGTGGTTTTTTAGTTGGGAAGGCTGGGCAAAGCATTTTTTACACTCTGTACATTTATAGGGTTTCTCTCCTATGTGGATCCTCTGGTGAATCACCACCTCAGCTTTTGTAGAAAAATATTTCCCACACACAGGGCATCTAGAGGGTTTCTCCCCCATGTAAAGTCTCACATGTTTTGCACAGGTTGAACGATCAGCAAAACAGTTTCCACACTCAGAGCATCTATAAGCTTTCTCCTGTGTGGACCTTCTGATGGGTGATAAGACCTGCCTTCTGAATAAAACATTTTCCACATATTGGGCACAGATTCTTCTTACTAAAGGCCTCTGCTGGAATGAAAAACAAATAATAATAAACTGTGACAAGCAATGTAAGAAAATACAAGTTAAGAAATGCATTGCGACAATAGCTGAATGCTGCAACTTTAATTGAGCCCATTTAGAGACTATCACACTTTGAGGTTAGTTTTATAAGGATCTTGAAAAAATGTTTTAAGGATCTTTTTAAACACTAGAAGGTCCTATTAGAAATACAATTCAAGGATAGCCTATTCCAAGATTATGAGCCAGATGGGAGAAAACTCTAAAATGTTTTGATATCAGGGAAAACTAACTGAACCAGATTGCACAAACAAGCCGAGTGCATAAGAACATTAACTGAAATCAAATTATTGATTTTGGTGATCCTAAACATATTGTCTAGATTGTCAACACCAGCAGTTTGAATTGATAATCCCCCCAAAGAGAAAACATTACAATAAAGTGGTCAAATTAGGTGTCTGGGAATAAATCTTAAAATATGAACAGGAAGTCCTAAGTCCAAATTAAAGGAACAGTGTTATAAAGGATCGAGCAGAGGGTGTCTCTCCAAATTTAAGTTAACAATGATTTAAGTTATGAAAATTAAAAGAAATAACAATATCAATTAAACTTGAAATGATCAGCTCTACAAGTTAGACGAATCAACGCCCTGTAGATTAATAGCACTTTTATTGTAAAAGAATCTTCTAAGTCTGAATGTGCTCCCCCATCGTATTCAATTTCATATGAACTTGGGGGGAAGGGGGATGGCTTGACTGCAGCAATTTCATACATTACGGTTCTTCCCTGGACTCAGGTTTCTTTTTACTTCTTGGTTGTTACTTTTTCTCCTGTCTTTCAAGGCAATTACCTCTTCCCTCTGTGTAATTCCCAAGTGGCAATTACCAGGATATCAAACTCTAGCAGAGACAAGAGCCACCAGCAAAGTTGGCCATTAGAGTCAGAGGAGCGATATATATAATTGCCACTAAGCAATGTAGTGGGAATTTCTTCTCAACACTTAAGCATTCAAATGAATTATTATCAACTGCTGAAGGTGACGAAATACACTTTGGCATTTTGTTGTCAAATTTTAGGAAATGTAATTCTAGTAAAAGGTCAATGTTTCCCCTGCCAGTTGCTGCCAGCAGTTGGTGCTCATCTCCGGTTCCTAGCTGAAGAACCAGCGTTGTCTGAAGATGCTACTGTGGTCATGTGGCCAGCATGACTATACGCCAAGGCACATGGATGCTGTTTCCTTCCCACCCATGGTGGTACCTATTTATCTACTTGCATTTTACGTGCTTTTGAGCTGTTAGGTTGGCCGGAGCTAGGCAGACAACAGGAGCTCACCCATTATGCAGTGGCTCTTGGATCTCAAACTCAAGCCGCCAACCTTCTGACCAACATCTTAAGTGCTTTTTTTAAAAAAAAATATAGGACACTGTCAGATTCTTGCAGGTCACCAAATGCCCATTCTTACACTAAAGAAACAAGTTATCCCATATCTTGTTCATTTGATTACCTGTTCCTTCCAGAACTCAAGTCTATTGTCCTGTTATCGTGCTTGGAAGCTTCCTAAATTCATCTGTTCTGCCATCATGTAATGCAGAATACTGGATTACAGACCTCTGGCCTGTCCCAGCAGGACTTTATTTTGTCTTTATCAGAAGAAAAGAAGTGATGGTAAAAACAGTTTAGGAATAGAACCGATGACCAAGCCAAAAACTGAAAGAAGATCTTGAACAGGCATCTGTTTCGGGCTCTGTGTTTTTGTATCAAAAAGTTAAATTAGATGGGCTACAAGATCTTCCTCATAATTCCATGGAAATTTTACCTGTGATGTTCCAAAACATATTCATTTGAAGAAAGTACTGGTTTAAGTTTCAGATGGTCTACACTGGAGATGTTATCCTCTGGCTTCCTTAAGATCCTTACGTGAGCTGGTGCTTGGAGTCAACATTTTTTCTGAGCGGTGACGATGTCCCTCAACATTTCAGCTTTTCCCTCCAGACAGATGAGATCAGACCTGGCCACGGAAGAACCTTAGCAGGAAAGAATCACAAGAGTCTTAATGAAGGTGATTACCAAACACAGCATCATCTTCATTACTTCCAGAGTATTTATTTTAGCCTTATCTGGAAATCTTCAGATTACAACCCCATCACTCCATAGGAAGCATGATGGGAACTGTAGCCAGGTGCATCATGAAAGCACTATGTAATAAATAGTGCTTTCCAAAAACAACACTCCTTCCCTGCCAAAGCCTAAAATCGTGACAAAATCAAGTTAATCCAGGAGAAGACCCTACTAATTTATAACAGATCTTGGAAAGGTTCTTCAGGCAAGAAGTGCTGACACTAACAATGAAAATCAAAGAGGCATCTCTCAAAAAACAGGAACTTGGCAAAGTAAAGAACTGGACCAAAAGAAAAGCAAGTTACGTTAACTCGTGGCCTTATCACTATTCAGCTAGACTGCTATAAAATGCTCTTTTCGGGTCTGCCCTTAAAAACGACTCAGAACTTGCAATTGGTCCAAACTGCTATAGCTTGCAATCTTTTAAGCTCCCATTGTTAGAGACGGATAATTCTATCTGAGTTCTGGGTTTTGCAAATCCTCCACGGGTAGCTGATTGGTTTTTGGACATAATTTAAAGATCTGGTTTTAATCTATAAAGCCCTTTATGGCTTGGCACCTGGATATCTGTGGGACTACCTACTCCAACATGACTGATCAAGGAGAAATATTATTGATTCCATAGCTTTGTAACGTTTGGGTAGCCAAAGCAAAAAGGCATTGCTTTTTGGTAGCAGCACCAATTTTGTAGAATGGACACTCATGTTGCAGAAGCTATTGCAAATAGAATTGTTTCAGAGGGCCTTTCGCCGTGTCATTGTCAACTTCTACTCTCATTATTTTATTCTATATGTTTAACTGTTGTTGTTTTAGGAAGTTCGTGCAGTGGGTGTTTTGTTTTTTTCTGCATAAATTTGCCAAGAGTCTTTAGATTGCGATGGAAAAGAAATGTGAACAATAAATCGATAGCAAGCAAATTATCCTTAACCAATACGGACATAATAAAATCCTATGTTTATGCAGGAAAAAAGCTCAAATAGGAACAGAGAATGGGAAGCTTCAGGCTCAACAACAGTATGTATGAAAAACATCTTTTAGCACGTACGCCAAGCAATATGGTTGAGTAGTATTAAATGACAGCAGGAAAGGAAACTACAATTTAAGGTTGCATCTATAGGACAACCCACATACTGTAGTAAGAACTAATACTACTCTCCATTCTACTCTGACCAGACTTCACCTTGGTCACTCTGCCCAATTACAGTACTGGGTAATTCAGTTTATGAAAAAAAACCGGCAATCGGTGTTGAGAACCATTCCTTCTGGAGGGGTCCCTCCCCTCTGCAACAATGCCCGTCTGTCTTCCGCAGTCGCTTGCGGGAGGCCGATCCCTAAGGCCGGGGATCCTCTCTCGGGGAAGCCCCTCTCCACCTCCAAAGGAGCAACCTCCTCTTCCAAGGCGACCGATACACTGGTTTAAACTGCTCCGCGACTACGCGTAGCAGGCATCCATCAAAACCCTAAGCTGCGGGAGGGTGTGGCCCTTCGCAAATCCCCACCGAAAGTTGCTTGCTCGGTTCCTGCTGGGAGGTGGGCGGAAGGCAACTTGCTTGTTGAGCGCCCCCGGGACGTTCACGGCTCCCCACGCGTCAAGCCAGCTTTCCCGACTCGGCGCCCCTCTAAAACCTGCCCGGGCACGATGGAAGCTTTAGTCCCTCCCGCTTGGCCATGCCGACCTCCTTTCCCCCGTCACGGACCCAGCTCTTCTTTTGCGCTTTCTCCTACCGAGACGCGCGTTCCCCTTCCAGACGGAGCGTGAAGCTGCATCCGCCCCTCTTGCCTCCGCAATCCCCGAGGCACACCACGGAGGGCGCCCCCCCACCGCCCCGCTCTCGACCCTCCCTGCCCATTTTCTCCTTCTGCTCCTCACCATCGACCACCATCTTCCAAGCTGCCTCGGACTACCTCGCTTGGGCTTTTTCCGCCCAAAGTTGCTTTCAGTGGGAACCCCCCACCCATATCCTTCACCCACTGCCCCCGGGAGTGCCAAGACAGGCTGGGAATTGTAGTCCCCTTCCTCTCCCCTGCCTCAGCTTTTAGAGGATTCTGGGAATGGTAGTTAGCTCTCTCCATTAGAAAGACTGGCCTGCTCACCTCCTTCCAGACTGGCTGGTTGGGTGATGGATCAAGTAGGCTTTGTGGTTTTGGAAGGTTTGGGCTTCCCGCACACGCAAGCTTAAATCTTAGGTGTGGAAAGCGCTGACCGGTTCATGGCTTTGAAAGGCATCATTTGCCAGTGCTTAAAGGAATCACTGCGTTTTTTAAAATCCATAAACTGTTTGCAAGATCCCAGTTTTCCCATCTAGTGATGGTTGTAACATACGAAGATGAGAGGAGTTAATGGCGAAGAGCCTGAGTTAGTAAATGAAACAAAGGAAAAAATGTCGAGTCTCTAAATCTAGGAGAAATATGCAATACAATCAACATGGCATGATCTTTCTTGGTTCATCTGGAGTTGATGAACCGAGCCAGTTTGATCCAGTGGTTAAGGTCACGGACTAGCAATCAGGAGTTGTAAGTTGTTACCCTGCCTTAGACATGAAAGCTGGCTGGGTAATCTTGGGCCAGTCATTCTCTCGGCCCATCTCACCTCACAGGGTTGCTGTTGTGGGGGAAATAGGAGGAGGAAGGTGTGCTAAATACGTTCACTGCCTTGAGTTCTTTAAAAATAATAAAGGTGGGATATAAATAAATAATGAATGAATACCTGGGAAATGACAGTGTAGGTTTATTAAATTTATATGCCGCCAAAATCAAAGCAACTCTCTATCAATGAAAGACCCAAAAATGTCAGAATATGAATTAGTGACTTCTAAGTTATTGCATTTTAGGTTCAACTGAGATTAGAAAATATTTTAAAATTTTGTAAAATGTTAAGGCAGCCTAACCTCCAACAGATGCACCATCTCTCGGCCAATGTGACCTGCAGCACCAACTGAAGAGTTATCTGAGGACTGAGTTTTATGATGTTTAAATTGCTTGCTGAAGTAAATTTCGCAAGATAAATAAATTTTGGGAGTAAATTGTGCACATACTGAGATAAGTATAAGTAAACCAAATAATACATTTAGTGAAGACAGGAAAGAGCAATGAAAGAACAAAGAAAATGACCAGAGATATACTGTAACTGAGTTAGAAAAGGACCAAGAAACAAGAGTTAGAAGACTCCAGATATTTGTATTTTCTATTTTTAAAATGTATACACCACCTGTAAGCATGCTCAACATTTCAGGAACAGATCTTGCCTTTCCATAGACACCAAGGATTTATTCCTACCTGAATTAAGAGCAGTCAACATCATGCCTTTCATCATGTAGTTTATCTATGAGAGAAAATTAAGCTGAATACTCAAATCATGTCTTCTGTTAAGCTGTGTATCTAATGTTGCTCCCCTTGTATAAAATGATCAGAAACAGAAGATGGAAAACCTGTCATCTCTAGATTTGGCTGAAGAGCAAGCTCCAACACCTCTGAACATTCACAATGATGGCTAGAGGTAGAAGTTCAACAATAAAGGTGTCTCTCTCCAAAGCTCCTAATTTAGACTGTACTTTTTCTGCAAGAGGTTGACGATCTCTCACTTGCTTTTATCTGCAGGTTAACTTTGCAGAATGAACCTAGGCTGAGATTGTGTTTCTGGGCCACAATCATGTAATGCTGCAATGTGAGGACCGCTCTTAAAGTCACATTGTTCAGTGCCTCTGTAACTTCAGTTCACTAAATGAATGTCTGAATATACTCATTAATCCAGGTCACTGGACTTTAATTACAAGATGTTATTGGAGACGTTTCGCCTTCCATCCGGAAGGTTTTTTCAATCCATCTAAAAATGAAAAAGAATGGTCAGGAAATATGTACATCTCTAAAAAAAAAGGGGGGGGCAAGATGAAAAAACATAGCAAGCTTAATATATTTTGCAGATTCGTGTATTGTACTTTTTGTATACTCCATTCCCAAAAGTCTAAGCCAACACCCCCCTTCCCAAAGTTATCTCATTTTGCAGGGAAGTTGTTTCAACCTCCATTCTCTTTGTTGAAACTTTACCAGCTTTCCATTTTGGAAGGAACTGGGGGGAAGGAGTACAAATTAGTTTTATATAGTCTCCTAAATCTTGTGCACTTGCCTGTTGGGTGAGATCAGAAATCTGAATACCGGATATCAGACACGGGCACCTAAAGGCTCATCCCTTCATTTAGGCCCTGCACATTTCTTGAAGCCCTCAGAACTCTCTTAGGCCACCATGTTGAAATTTAACAATAGTTACTGAAACCCAGGACCATGTTTTCCAGTCATTTAAAGATGGGGACTTTTAGAAATGGAGATGATAGCCACAGCAGAATGAAGAATTGGTGAGTAGACCAACAAGGAGGCTGGAGACCGCCCACAAGTTGCTTGTTCCTCAGAAGGAAGACAGTTGCTCCTCAGAAGGAAGATTTAGGGAGATGAGGGAGTAAGCCATCTTTTTGCCAAACTATGGTCCTTCAAAAGGACATGGGTTCACATACTTCCTTTCTGATCACTTTCAGAAACTACCTGTTAACTGCTTTTCAACAATTCAAACTTCAGATTGATCTGTTTTACAGTACTGTACCAGGTAAGTTTCCTTTAATCCTTAGCAGAATAAGTTTTAAATACAAATTTAAGGACTTCAAATGTATAGTTTGGAATAAACAGCACAAAGGTGATTACAGATTTGGTTTTGGAAAGTTACAAATGGATTAAGGCTCCAGATGATTTAAAATAAGATTTTGGAATTAATTGTAAGAATCCTTCCTGTGGGATTTGAATTTATTTTATATCCTGCCTTTATTACTTTTTAAAAAAACAACTCAGGGTGGCAAACATATCGAATACTTCTTCGTATTTTCCTTACAACCACCACCTTTTGAGGCGGGTTGGGCTGAGAGTGTGTGACTGGCCCCAAGTCACCCTGCCAACTTTCATGGCTAAGGCAGGACTGGAACGCAGAGTCTCCCTGTATCTCAGCTTATACCAAACTGGCTTTCCAATGTTTTTTCCCTTCATTTTGAATTCTTTTTTTAACAAATGATAGAAGGAGACTTTGAAGGCTGGGCACTAGAAACAATCAGAAGGCACTAAGGATTGTAACTTAAAGGAGAACATTTAAATTTGACCTAATACAGAATGGAGTCATTTAAAGATAAAAACACAGATACAACTTAAGCATCTAAAATAGATATTTTTTCAAAGAAAACCCTCCAACCCCTCCTGCCAGTTTTATTAACACAAAACATTGCTTTTGTATCAAGTGTCCTCCCTCACAAAACTGAGAAAGTTGCCCATGTCTGCTGTACAGTGTAAAAATATACCATTTACAGATGGAGCCAATTTGTCCTTACAAATAAATTTAGAAGGTCTGTGGCCATATATTATAAAATGTCAATTTCTGAAGTCCAATATTAGTTCAGAGTTGTTACTTTAAGTGTTTTATAGCTGTCATAAATATATATTCCTCTCAGATAGAGGGCATGCACTAAGATTATTTGATCATACTTGTTGGCTAACATGCAAAGGTATTATAGTTGTTTGCCATGCCTGGTACTGAAATTAGATGCAAAATATTAGTTGTTATGTAATAATTAGCATGCAAAAGAAGTTATTATATGATCACTGGAATGGAGTGGAATGCAGCATTTGAACAAAGTCATGCAGCAGGACTATCTAACAATGTTTCATAACTGACATGCAGTTATATCTGACTTCTAAGCAGCATCTGATTATTTTAAAATTCTTTGTTTAGGGTATTTTATAGTTGAGTCCTGTTACGAGTCAACAATTGAGAAACTGTCTATAAAGTTTAAAGCACTCATATCGATCAAACTTCACATTCAACATCTGAAGAGTGATATTTGGAATGACAAAGAATTTCAGCATTTCCTGAAAGTTGATTTCAGTTTTAGTGGCATTTATTCTGACCACTTTTGGAGCTCAGCATTGCTACAGTCCGCCATTGGGGCTAACCAATTCTTATCGCCAATGTTTTTGTTTGCTTGTTTTCAAGTGAATGGCTATTTTCAAGACATCTCCAAGGTTTCTCTTTCCCCTTCGTTCTGTACCAAGGATCTCTGGACTGTGAGCCACTTTCCAGATGTAAGCCATTCATAGAGGTTGTCTTTTTGTACGGTTTCTCTCTCTTCACACAAAGCTTGATTTGTGAACAAAATGTTTTCCACACACTGGGCCAAAGGATAGACTGTGATAAGAAACAAATTCAGAAACAAAGATTAAGAACTTTGTCAAAGGGGAGGAAGGAATATTAATAAATTTATAGAAAAGAAACAAAGCTGAAGAAGTGAGTTCCCACAAGTCTGCCCCATGTAAAAATAAATATTATTATAATGTACCTATACTCTTTCTTCTAATCATCAGTCAAAGTGCATTGCTGATCTATCTGGAAATGCAAACTGGCCAACCAAAGATCAGAATACACAACAATATAAGGGTTTTTGTTTCAAATAGAACCTGGGAATTGCCTATATTAATGTATCATGGCGGTTCACTTAAGAGCCAAAGTGATGAATTCCATCTCCGAGCAAATGGAGGAAGGATCTCCACGGACAGCACAGAAAGACAGAAAACAGGAGGAAGAATTTAGGTACAACTTACCTCCATTCTACTTGGCCTGGTTTCCAAAACAGTTGCTGAGGAAGGAAGAAGAAAGGATGGCCTTGGACACAGCCCTGAGCTCCCAGGGAAAACTGCAGCATAATGTAGCCCAATTTAATAACAATAACAAGCCTGGCCAACACCAGAGTATGGGAACCATATTCCAAAATATCTGGAGGACATCAGGGTGCCACACCCTGTCTTTAATGTCAGCAATGCTATTTTGCTGTCACAGAGGGCTGTGGTTCATTTTTCCAGAAATGGAAGAAGGGCAGAATATAAAAAGAATAAATATACAAAATAATTAGACATGTCTAATCTAGATGGAGCTTTAGTGCTGAATAAGCATGTGTGTCAATGAGAACCAACAGAAAAGCACAGCTCACCTACATGCTGCCTTTGATGGTGAATAAGGCTCCTATTTGCGCTAAATGTTTTGCCACACTCCAAGCAGCCATATGGTTTCTCCCCTGTGTGAACACGTTGGTGAGTTACCAGGTGTGTCCGGTTAGTGAAGCATCTCCCACACTCTGCACATTTATAGGGTTTCTCCCCTGTATGAACACGCTGGTGCTTCACAAAGGCTGAGCGGTCAGCAAAGGCTTTTCCACACTCCAGGCATTGGTGGGGCTTCTCTCCTGTGTGGCGTCGATGGTGCCTCGTGAGATGCGAAGGGGAACCGAAGCACTTCCCACAATCCAAACATCGGTAAGGCTTCTCTCCTGTGTGAGTCCTCTGGTGCCTTATAAAAGTGGAACGCTCTGAAAAACACTTCCCACACTCCAAACATTTACACGGTTTCTCCCCTGTGTGGACCCTCTGGTGACTCACCACATGGGACTGTCGGGCAAAGGATTTCCCACAAACTAAGCATTTATATGGCTTCTCTCCTGTGTGAACTCTCTGATGGCTCCCAAGATGTTCTTGCCGTGCAAAAGTTTTCCCACACTTCAAACATTTATAAGGTCGTTCTCCTGTGTGGACTCTTTGGTGCTTTGCAAAGACAGACCGATCAGCAAAACATTTCTCACATTCTGGACACTGATATGGTTTTTCTCCTGTGTGAACTCTCTGGTGTTTCACAAGATGTGACTGCTGTACAAAACTCTTTCCACACTCCAAGCACCTGTGATTTCTCTCAACTGCATGGATTCTCTTGTGACTCACCAGAACTGAGGGGTCAGCGAAAGATTTCTCACATTCCATGCATTTATGAGGCTTCTCTCCTGTGTGGTATCTCCAATGGATCACAAGTTGCGACTGGCAGGGAAAATGCTTCCCACATTCCAAACACTTGTAGGGTGATTCCCCAGTGTAGATTCCTTGATGTCTGGCAAGGTGCGCTTTGCGGCCAAAGGATTTATCACACACCAAGCACTTGTAGGGTTTCTCTCCTGTGTGCACAATCTGGTGGCTCGTGAGGTATGAATGGCAACCAAAGCATTTGCCACATTCCAAACATGTATATGGTTTATCTCCGGTGTGGATTCTCAGATGTCTGGTCAGGTTTGGTTTCTGAGTAAACCGCTTCCCACAGATGGTGCACAAGTGCTTTTTCCAACGGTTGTCTTCAAGAACCAGGGAAGGATAAACAACAGAAATCATTTAAGAAGGAACCTCTCAAAATATTCCAACAGAGCAATGGAAGCTGAATTGAACATTGGATATTCTGAAACACTGAAATACTTCCTTAATTGCACACTTTTTTTACTGCACATAAGAGGATTTATCATGCAATCTCACCCTCCCTGCTTTTGGAAGAGGGAAAGACTTTGTAGGTCTGCCATTATCTTCTAACTCATACTCTCTTCCTCATCTATCTATATACTATTGATCTATCTATATACTACTGAAACTCTTGTGTCTATTACCTTTAACTGGGAGAACAGTGCATCATAGGGCAAAACCTGTTCAGCCAAACTATCTCAAATGAGCTAACTTACAAAATGCATTCAAAATCCAGGACCCATGACTCTGGTGGAATTGAAATTTGGCATATTTTATAAAACATTTTATGACAGAAAAATTATCATAATGCATTTTATGACATCATGCAAAATGTGATAAGACATTTCCTGTGCTCAGCTGCTAAAGTTTGACTGTCTATACAATTCAACATGGGTTAGTTTCCATGCAGATACATCTCTGAATATATCCCTGAATTTTTAAGAACTTTTCAAGCATATTAGAAGCTCTACCATGGTTGAAGACATCGAAGAATCTGGTTAATGAAGTATCTCTGAAACAATGATCTCGTGGGTCATGGATTGTCTGGTGGATTGTCTGGAGGGGTCATTAAAGTAGCCCCTCCCACCAGTCAGCTTCAATGTAGCTGGACATTGCATTATAGGAAAATTATCCAAGAATTCTTTCTAGTCACACTTTGCTATAACTTTCAAGCCCCCTTTCCATTCCCTCATTTGTCCCTTCCAATCTAGCCCTTTCGGCTCTTTTTAATATTTTGCCTCCCAATTTTCTGGATGCAGCCATAACAGTTGGTAAAAAACAATAATTCAAATGCAGTGACAATAGAGGTTGGAAACCCTTTATGGACCTTTTGCTAGAAATGAAAAAATGAAAGTGATTTATGAGTTTGATTAAAAAGAGTAGAATGTGGGGAAAGGATGCTTTTTATAAATGCATTTACAAGTGCTATGAAGAAGATCAGAAGCCACTTTTTAATATATTTTTTCTTTCATCTTTTTTTCTATTTATTTATCCCTTTTCCTTCCTCTTTTCTTTCTTTTTTTAAAAAAACTGGATTGTTTTGACTTTGTAAAAAAAATTGTTTAATAAAAAATAATCTTAAAAAATACAACTGCAGGGATAGCAAATGTGGTCACTAACATAGGACAACTTTCATCCAGAGACTGGAAGCTGGCTTTGCTAAGCTCAGCTAAAAACAGCATTGTTTGTAATTCATGACATTATAAAAATCCCTTGTCTTAAGCCCCCCCATTTAACCCACAAATGTATTTATTAATTCATTTTTATATATTTCCAACTCTTCTAGGCCACCTCCTTGTCAAGCTCTAAGAGGTTATTAATTAGTAATATGAAATAATATGGGTTTTTTTGAGCATGACAAATTACATGAAGAGATTTAGGATTCATTGTCATGTCTTTAATTAAGTTTTATGAAGCAAAGTTGAGGCTTTAGCATCATGAGTGAACCCAACTAAGGAATCTGATACCGTAGTTCAGTATTTCTCAATCTCAGCAACTTTAAGAAGTGTGGACCGATTCCCAGAATTCCCCAACCAGCATGCCACACCTCTTAAGTTGCTGAAGTTGAGAAACCCTGCCACAGATGAAGTTACTTTTGCATCTAAGACAACTAGCTTCCCTTAAGCAGTCCCAGTTCTGATCATAAGAATACCTTAATTAAAAAGTCATAATCAACTCCCAGAATCCACAGATTATATATAGTTAGAGGATATGGTAGATAGGAATAAAATAAGTCCAAAACATCTGGAAAACTTCAACTTGGCAAAGCCAAATTGTTTTAATAATATATCACTATCTGAGTAAACTCTGGTAGATCACTCTGGCAGAAAGTCCATTTAGAAGCCACCAGAATTGCCAAGTAATATCTCACCTGAGCTGGCTTCAAAAATCTTATTTCCATCAAAGGCCTGAGAATCTGGAACACAGGGATCCTCTTCTTGTTCCATGAGAGAGACAAGACCAGGCTTTGGAACAGTAGATCCTTCATTGAAAAGGGGGAGACAAGAACATGAGGAGGAATCCTGTTTTTTGGAAAATGTTGGTGAATCAAACAAGAGAACCAGTCCTATTCCTCCTGCTTCCCACAGTGCTTAGCCAAATGCTCTTGAAAGATTACAGATGTTTCCCCACCATACTGTTTGTTCAAATAAGTAACATTCTCCAGATGGATTGCCTTACAGAAGCTCCATTCACTTCTATGCTCTTGATTATTTTTGTTTTCTTTGAGTTTAGAACTTTTTTAAAGAATATGTATATCAGAACTGGCCACATACAGACTTTGGCCTAGTTTCAAAATCTAGCTACTTTGGCTTAGTTGCATTTATATTTGCCTTAGATTCTGTTTATTCTTGTGTTCTTGCTTTTAATTCTATTATTATGCTAGTTGTCTAGATTTGCTTTTGAAACTGAGATAATACACAAACTGATCAATGATTCTCTTGATAGTCAAAAACTGAGATCAACCCTGGATTCAACGTTGTACGTAAGTGCCATCACATGTAAATGTATTCTGGATGCCTTCTTGCATGTCCAAAAGTTGCAGAATTCCAAAATTCTTGGATTTCCTCAGAACAACTTGGTCTTTATATGTTTGAAGATGGGCAGAGCCACTGCTTTTCATGATACCTAGAAAAAATGCTTAAAAGTTGTCAGCAGACTGGAATTTGCAAGATGACAAAAGAATAAAACTATGACTTCATGGTGAGTTACCATATTCATGATATTTAATTCATTTTCTTAGCTTAGCTCCGGCTTGACAGGGTTTGTTATTCATATTTGATTTCAGTTAAATGCACTGAAATTAAATTGAGGGTTTTTTTCCTGATACCTACTCATTTTTTTCAAAAAAAATCCCTCTTCTTCCGATACACTGTTCTGATCCTGTCATTCCAAAAATGCCTGAAGACAGACTACCTATCTATTGGATTTATATGGCTATCCATCTCAAATACATTACTCCAAATGGCTATTAATATTAAAAATAATTTATAAAACCACATGCAAAATATTAAAACACATTTACCATCTTGGGAAAGATTTCAACCCTTCAAATGATTGTGAGCAACTCCTAGGTTAAGTTCTGATTATGTTCTTATCGGTATTTGATTATGTTCTTATTGGTATTGGAAGATCATGTTGGTTTCTGGGTTTTCTTTGGTGCACATTATCCAGTCTTACAATCAAAGCAACAGAGACAGTCCTCACTTATTAACCGCAATTGGGACCAGCAACTCTGAGGCTAGGCAACCTGGTCATAAAGTGAACTGTCATGTGATTGTGCCAACTTATGATGTCAATCCAGCTGTGGTCATGAAGTGAGTCACCCACAGTTCTTAAATGCAATACCATGTGATCACAATTTGCAACCTCCTGACAGCTTCCCCACTGTTTTTGCTTCTTGGAAGCTGGCTCTGAAGGTCACAAATGGAAATCGTATGACCACATGACACCGTGATTGTCATAAATGCATGCTGGTTGCCAACCTCTTGAATTGCAATCATGAAGGGATGCTACAATGACCACAATTTTGAGAACCAGTCATAAATCTCCTTTTTCTGTGCATTCATAACTTTCAAACAGTCACTGAATGGGATCTGTAGGCAAAGACTACCTATACATAAAAATAGTGAAATAATGTAACATCTTAATATGTGTGTGTGTGTATAAATGTGTGTGCACACATATATTGCATATATAGAGACAAATGCATACACACACATATATAAAACACACACACATACTTGTGTGTATACAGAAGACTATCTACCAGTTAAAATCCAGAATAAGCATATATAAATGGCAGCTGAAATCCTAATCAATTAGCTAAGAAGATCTGGCAGTCTCAGCAACTTTTTTGAAGGCACAAATTAGGGTCTTAAGAATCTCACAAACCTCTTAAACATTTCAGGCAGTTGTTAAAGATAAAACAAGGAAACAAATTAATCACTTTAAACCATTGCCTCAAATAGTAGGATTGGATTTGGGTAACATCCATTTTCCAAGTGATTAAAAAAATGGTTGTAGAAATGGAAAAAAGGAAAGCCACTACTAAAAATGGAGATGTTAATGTCGACATAATAATTACAAGAATTTATAAACCACCATTCATGGTAAAGCCCTTGTGGCTTAGCCAGCAATATAGCTTAACAGTTAAAGGAAGAGGGTTTGTTCTTACCCAACAAGACAAGGCTCTTGTAATTTTCAGCCATGACTTCCTTGTACAAAGCTCTTTGATTTGGATCCAGCAGAGCCCACTGGTCTTTTGTGAAATACACAGCCACATCATCAAAGGTTACCAGGCTCTGCAAAGAACACAAAATGGCTCCAAAATCACTGCAACTGGAAAACCAGTCTCTCCAGAAACAAACAAGTCTTGCATTAGCCTAGACTCGAGCAATCCTGCAACATCAGCTTGTCTGTCACATGCATGACTGAAAATAGAAAATGCATGAGGGAGATCCTCTGGATGGACTCCATGTGGGTAAATGAGATGGGCTTCTGAATTCATTGTTTTATATCTCACCTTTGATAAATTAGCTCAAGGGAACATACGTAGGGCTGTTTTTTCCTTTGTTCTCCTACAAGGGCAACCTGAAGAAGTAGACTGGGTTGAGAGGGATTAGCTCAAAGCTACCCCATAAGCTTCTTTGATTGAGGATTAGAACCTGGGGCTCTCCACTCCTAGTCTAGCACCTTCATCCCTAACCGTGGACAAGAGCCAATCTCAAGGGAGCTTCCATGGCTCAAAAAGGACTAGAACCTGGGTCTCTCTATTCCTAGTCTAGCACTTTCACCATTATATCACTCTAGCTATTGGACTGAGAGAGACAATTGTCTAAGTCCCCATTCTTTCTATGACTGAAAGGGGATTAGAACATCACTTTCCTCAACTGATCACTGAGCAAATCTAATGTTTTTGATTCATTTTTTAACTGGGCTCTTTGCCTAGTTTTAGGACTTGTGTGGAGAACAAATCATAATTATACAGAAATACTGAAAATTCCACATAGTTCACAAACTTTTAATCACCAGTGTAAATAATCCTAACTGCTCAATATAAAACAACAGTAACTTATTTTGTTGTTTTTCTAAGAGAAGCAACGTTAGTTTGGAATTCACTTTGCAGCTTCTCCAACCTGGATATGATTCGGTCATATAAGTTCTGTCTAATGTGTTTATATACTAATTTAATTCTACATTTATAATATTCCCTTCCTATTGGCTGCATGCCTACTGCTGTATACCTTTGTTATTTGCTTACATTACTGTTTCATATTGTTGTTTTGCAAGTAAGTTGAGAGCTGCTGTACCAAGTCAAATTCCTCTAACCACGCTTGGCCAATAAAGTATCTGAATCTGTACATTTTCAATTTGCCATTTTTAAGAGTTTGTTGACCAGGCAAAGGTGAGAACCTTGCTTCGGATTATGTATTTCTACATTCAGCCATAGGCATCCACTTGGAGCCTGGACAACACCAAAATGATAAAACCTGGGTTGGAATGTCCCAATCTATATTGTGTCACCTGCTCTCTCTTTCCTCAGGGGTGCCAGTGCATCCAGCAGGAGAAGGTGAGACAATGGAGGGAAGCATTTGAGCATGTAAAGGGAGAAACTGCCTTGAAATCCCTCCAACATTAAAAGCTGCCCCTGCAAATAGAATGACAGATGTTCCGCAGCCAAATGCAGAGGGACTACTATTCTCCATCAAGTAAAGGTAGTCCTCAATTTACGACCAGTCATTTAGCAACTGTTCAAAGACACAACGGACCTACCTTGGGGCTACTTATAACCCAGATTTAAAGTTCTGATGGTCAGGACCCCAGTGGTCATAGCACTGAACTTTCAGTGCCCAGCAACATGGCCACATTTATTATGACCCACAGTCACATTAGTATGTTTTACAATGGTTTTGCCAAAAACCAATGCTTATTTTCAGTTTTTGGCAAAACCTCACCCACAGTGAACCACTGGTTTGCCTAACTAGTTTTCGCTTAATGATGGTGGCGGCCACTTTATACATTTAACAACTACCCCAAAACGGTCATAAAATGGGTTGGTCATATGACTGACCTGTTTTACAACTGGCGCAATTTATGACCATGATGGGCAGGCTCCGTTATGATCTTAAGTCAAGGACTACCTGTATTAGTTTTCTGCCTTAAGAACTGTTTGGAAGTGGCAATTCTCATCTACAGTGTGAAGCTGGGCAGCCCATTTCAATGTGTTCCTCAACTGCCAGCCTAAAATATTCGGCAAATCAATTATTCATACATGATGTCCTTTGGCTAAAATGTCCCTAACAAAGGTTGCAGATTTAAAAGGGTTTATATTAAAGGAAAGTTACTTCCAAGTATATCCAATTAGGTATTCATGTGTGTTCCAAGCAGATAGAAAACATAGGTATGATGATAACAACAAAGCAGGCAGAGCATTGTCTGAAGAACTTACAGGCAAAAAAATAAGGGAAAACAAGGGAACAGAGAGGCATCTATAACAAGGGCACATGTGAATCAGTGCAACGAGACACGGGGCATAATTTTATGATCTTGTCAGCAGGGGCTGATGCCGAGTTTGTGTATTTAGCTCGATGCATCCAAAGCCTCCACTATTTGCTTTCCTGCACACCACCGCAGCACTATATTTTACAATGTTTGCAGACCTTTTACATACGGATATTAATGCTGTCCCCCCAGTGAGGCACCACCTTGCTGTGGTTGGGGGGCTTGTGTGCTCTAATGAAGATGAGAGTTCTGCCAGAGGTT
>JANHZU010009934.1:219101-250636 GCA_032468055.1 Acrochordus granulatus | reverse complement strand
GATCAGGTATGTAAAAAAATTTATACTTTTGTTTTATTAGGTAATAACAAAAGTTCCACAAAAGGAATGGCAACAAAGCATAAAGTTAAATTAAGCAAATCAAGCTATAAGCAAACAGATGGACCCAACTGTCTTCCAGAAAAGCTCTTGTCTTGAGCAATTTCCAGAAGGTGGTCAGAAAGCCATCAAGATGACCTTGGAGAAACTTTGCCATCGCATATAGCAAACTATTTAAGCCCAGGACAGGAAGAAAATGTTAGAAAGAAACTCAGACTAGTAATACTTTGATTTTCTTTGGTATAAGAGGGAGGGGAGAGAGGGAAATCATGGGCAGGATTCTTTTACTACTGTGCAGCCTATAACCATACAGTAACGTTCCAGTATTACTTGTGGAGTCTGTTTCCTGACCAAGGACCTATCAGCCCTTCCTGATTTTGTTTCCTGGTAGAAACTCAATGTCTACAGGGACTTGACATCTACAACTCAATGTCAAGGACTTGACCTTGATCAGGTGGCAAATGACTCAAAAGTGTGAGATTTCACAGACAAGAAAAGCTTTGCAGCTTATTCAGTAAACAAGTAAAAAACAAGCTGGTTAGTTCAGAAATAACTGTAAACTTTTCTTAATATGAAAGAGAAATCAAAACATGTCACTAAACTCCCTGAAATACAACCGTCTTCTGCATAGCCACTACAAGATAATTGGGGGAGGGAATCATAGTTCAATGGAACAGCACCATCCTTATGGGATACTTGGTAAAAAAAATTGGACTTTAAAATTTGAAGACCAAGCTAAGTAAAGAATTTGGGAGTCTAGGTGTGACAGCAAGGATCTCCTGTAGAGAAATCCCTCTGGAGAAGATTAAAAAGCATCCCATAATCCATGGGAAGACCATCCTTCTGATCTTCCCTTGGATCCATTCTACGTTGGTCATAGTGTAGCAACCCATTTCATCACATGAGAGTTGAAGTTTCAGGGCTGTTGGGTGTGTTACCACACTCATTCAGAATTGATGATTCTGCAGAAGGTTGTATTTTGCATTTGGAAGTTAAATAGTTCTGGAATGCAAATATCTCCCAGATTCACCTCCCAGAAGTCCACACATCTTAAAGTTGCCAAGGCTGGTCAATACCTGTTGTAGTTTATCTCTGCTGGCATGCTCACCAAAATACAGAAGAACCAAACTGGAAGAATTGTTAGATTATGCATACCATTCTGATACTGTCCTTCAAAGGTACCATGAAAGCTGTAAGTCCAAGTGTTCCTGTCCCTCCAAAATGGATTTTCCCTAGTTGCGTAGTTTGCTTTGGGGAAGAACAGGAGCCTGGCTATTTGAGAAAAAGGCAGCAGAACTGGAAGAAAGAAGGTGAAAAGCAGAGATTGACTTCCTTTTCCTGTTATCTGCAGATCCAGGAAAGTAAAATCAGACTTCAACCACAAATTCACAAACCTGAGAAAGAGATAGACTAAGAGTGTGTCTAAGAGCATGAAAACAAAAAGCCCCAAATGATTTAGATTTGAGTATGAGAGACAATCAAGGAGGTGTGTTGTCTTGTAAAGTATCTTCCCTATCAGAAGCAAAGGGTGGAGGACTTACCTGGGGGAGAAACAAGGACTGAACAATGTGTGAAGAGGGGTATCAGCCTTGAGTCGTTGCGCATGATCAAGGGAAGGAGGGGCATCCCCCAGGAGGATTGTTAGATATAACTTAAGGTCAGGAGCTTTCGCGCTTCAGAAGGAGAAATTCTTGTAATTACATAAAACCATTAAAGCAGTGGATTAGAATTACTTTAGTATCTCTCAGTTCCTTTCATCCCAACATTACCCCATGGAATTGTTTTTCATTAAGCTGGTTTCTTGTTAGGACATTGGATCAAAAATGGTGAGGTATCTTCTAAGTCTTACTTGGCTAAATTAATGCATTTTAACTCTGTAATTCAGTGTATTCTTATTACTCCTAGAAATTTCTCTCCCTAACAGAATGAAGCTGCTCTACATGTATGTGACTTCATTAGCTTATGGTAACCATGAAGTCTCGTTCCAGTCACATTCCTGGCACATTTATTGATCATAATATATCTCTGGGATGTTTTTTGATTTTCTGTCACAGTTTACAGCCTTGGTTTGCCTTCCAGCCTTGGCAACTTGATACTGGCTGAGGAATTCTGGGAGTTCAATACAAACATTTTAAAGAAGCCAAGGTTGGACACCCCTTCTCTGAACAGAGCCCTTATAGATGCACTGATTAGATTCTGGGAACAAGTGCAGCAATTTAAAATAGCAATTCTGTACCAGCAGGATTAGCCCACCAGCACTCTAGTCCAGTATTTCCCAACCTTAGCAACTTTAAGAAGTGTGGACTTCTTAATTCTGGGAGCTGAAGTCCACACATCTTAAAGTTGCCAAGATTGAGAATCACTTCTCTAGTCCACATCAGCTGCAACTTCACATTATCCCCAAAGGCAGTCCCATGGTAGAAGATGTGATGGTAGCACAGTCATTCTTGATGGTCTTCCATTCAGATATTAACCAGGCCACTTCTGCTGAGCTTTTTGAAATCAATCGAGATCAACTGAATTAACACATATATAAAAACACAATAAACCTCCCAAAAGAGAAATTGTTCCCTGTTGAAGTGGAAGGAATCTGGTCCTACTTAGCTACTTGTTCTATTCCTTTCTCAGTTTCAGTGAGCTTTTGAAGCCAGATTCTGATTAGGGTAACACCCCAAATAGTAAAGAAACATTGCTTCTTACGTTGCAATCAACCACCAGTCAGAGGATCCAGCATAGGGGTAACCAGCACCATCTAGAGAAAAGCAGTCAAAAAGGTCAAGACGATGGTCATAACTGCGCAACTGAAGATCTCTGTTTTGTATGTGCTCAAGGGGTGATCCTGTGATTGTGACCGACATTTTGACTTTTTCGACTCTGCCCCTAAAAGACACCTGGTGCTAACATCTCATTCTTCCCTTCGTATCTTGGTTGTGACATGCCATTCAGCTTCGTTCCCTTGTCTGTAATAAATCAAAGTTTACAAATTACTAACACATAGTCATTAGTTCCCTTGTCTGCTCTTTTAATGTCAGGAAGCTCACACCCCATCTTCCTTGCTATAATTTACTCCATCTCCATGTTCTGAGCAACTTATTGAATTAATATGCTTATAATATTCACTGAGTGCTTCAAGCATTTGTTGAGGTAAATAGAGCATTACTAATAAACAGTATTTCTGATTGAGTCTGAGTATATGAGGGTTGTCTGCAGAGCACAATTACTAACAAAATAACCTTCAGGGATATCTATGTCTGTTGTTTGATATTTATGTCTGTAAGTTAAATTAGATGGAAAAGGATCCAAAGGGAAAGGAAATATAGTCTGTTAATCTGTGTGACTCACAATACTCTATTAGAATCATTCATAATTTAATTTCAGAGTAATAAATGCTAGAAGTTTTGTTTTCAGTTTAATGACTTTATTTTTTTCTTTCTTTCTAGAATTGCTGGGGAGAAACAAATTGAAAATCTCTGCTTCAGACTCATAAGAGCTCCACATTGTATGAGAAAGAGACTTTCTGACAGAAAAACCACACATTTTAGGAGATATAGGTGAGATGCCGAGAAATATGATGTCCGACTTCATAGGAACGGCATGTGAAATTCCTCCAGAACTTCATTTTAAAAAACCCCATGATCTTGAGAGTGGAAAAAGTTCCCCAAGTCAAAAATACTCAAATTTGGTAAGTATCTGTTTACCCAAGTCAAAAATATTCAAACTTGGTAAGTATCTGGAGATGGAAGAATCTTTTAACCTTTATTTCATATAATAATGGTAGAATGTGTAGTTGTCGGATTGTAATCTTTGGACTTTGGAATGACCCCTTGTTGGGAATTTATCTTGTTGATGGCTTTGAAAAAAGAGAAGCTTCTTCTGTCCTTCGGTATGTCTATTCAGTCACATCTACCTCTTTGTACTTTAAATTTGGGGGATTATAGATATTCCAAGATCCAGCATAGTGGCTGACACAGGGTTAGATATCTCCACTAAGATGATATATCCAATTGTACATTTGGACCTCAAGCAGAACAAGAAATTTCTAGTGCCTGGAAACAATATGAAGACCTCTTGAACACAGTTCCTGCCAGAGGTGGCAGATATGACTAAAAGGACCTTGCACAATTTCATCTTGGGCCCCTGTTGCAATTGCTCTTGGAGTAGGAGGCCCTGTATACAATCATTGATACCTTAAGTCACCTTTAGTTTGGATTACTGCAATGTGGTCTATATGAGGCTACCTTTGAAGATCACTGGTCCAGAATGAAGTGGCTTGAGTAAGTGATGGATGCTTCTCATTTTGCCCATAGAACAGTACAACCTCTTGGCTGAAATTCAAGATATAATGGACATCTTTGAAGCTCTTTATAGCTTCGGACAAGCCTATCTTTAGGATTGTCTACTCCAAGCAGTACTTGCCCACATAGTGAGATCAGTAAGGGAGGGCTCCTACTTTGAAGGAACATCATTGTCAGAGGCTTTGAAACTGGGACTTTTCCATTGTTCCCCTCTCATAAGAACAGTGTCCCCCCATGTTTAGAGTAGTCCTAACCTTGATTGAATTCCAAAATTCCAGAAGGATATTGATAGAAAGTGTTCTTCTTTGGCTGCTATAATAACAGACATGGGAAATTGGTGGAATATGCCAACAAATGAATATTGCAAGCAAAGGCAGGTGCATATCCAATAATGGGAAAGGGGAGGACATTGAGGTAATTTTTTTCCCTCTGAAATTGTGATAATCTTCTCCCAATCTGAGTGTCACCTGGGCACCTCTTTTTCAGGATGATGGGAGAAGTGCTCTTTCATGGGAGCAACAGGGTAGCTCAAAAGGAGAGAGCACTCAACTTCTTGAGCTACAGAAAGAGTGTGCAACAGCCCCAGAACCACATGTTCTCCCCTGCACCTCCAAAAAAACCCTTGGATGCATTCTCAAAGCCCTTCCACAAGTTGACTCTGAACTGCAATTTTTCGTGTGACTACAGTAAATGAGTAAACTATTGCAACATGAGGATTAATGCAAAAGTGGCACAACCTGTCCTTAGTAATGGTGACCTGGCTGGAGCATCCTTCATGTAATGTGAGATTTCACAGGGTGACAAGGGGTGTCTATAAAAAAAATTCTTGGTGCATGGAAGCCATGATGGAACATAGTGAAGAAGTGGATTCCCAGTAGGGAGATGGTACATTCCAGAAGAATAAGAGGCAGCTCATTGCAGATATTTTGTGTGAGAGAAAGAGGGCGAAGACAGACCCTCTCTAATAGTTTCAGGGTATATGATAGCTGCAGGTAGTTGAGTCTGGCAAGATTCTGTCTATAGATGTGGAAATAAAAAACTCAGCTTGGAAGAATCATCACGCGTCTTGTGATGGAATGTAGGAGACTGGATTCCCAGGAATGAGGGGGTGCATTCTAGAGGAGTAACAGGCAATTCAGTCCAGATATTAAGTGTGAGAGAAAGAGGGTGAAGATGGCCCCTCCTTAATAGTTTTCAAAGTATATGGTAGATGCAGGTAGTAGGGTGCTTTAGTTTGGCAAGATTCTGTCTATAGATATTGAAATAATAAAGGGCTCAGTTTGGATGAAATACCGTGTGTTATTTTTGGTTTTGGGTCTGACAATCCTGGAGGGTTGAGCAAAAACGGTTGACATCAAAGCAGAGCTGATTCTCTGTCTGTCCATTTAATTATTGACTTAGCTGCATCTTTGTGCCTGTTTCACCCTTAAGTGGTGATTCAAAGGGGGAGGACATTGCTTCAAGCTACACAAATCGCCCCACATTTGTATTATCCAGCTTCCTTATTTGCTGAGTCTGTAGGGTTTAATTACTCTTCAGCTTTTGGTGTTTCAGATGACAGCGTTAATTGACATAAAGTGGCTGGATCGTGCTTCTACTTGCCTAATGAGCATGTGAGCATTGAACATCCAAGTCGACTGGTTGCTTTGGGCTGTAAACAGACAAGACGATAAAAAACAAGCACATCATTTTGTCCACCACGCTGTAAAACAAAACTGCAGGATCTGATCTGCAGCAGTCCATGTCTTTTATCTCCTGCTTATTTTTTCACCATGTTTTGCCTGGGGAGAGTAAATATAAGGGAGTTGCTTGCCCATTCCTCTGGAAATGGATGGTTCTAGGCTGGGGGAATTGTCCCTGTTCCTCTACAAAACAGGCAGTTTTAGGCTGTGAACATCATCTGCATTCTTCTCTAAAACAAGTGTCATTGAGACTTTCTGAATCTGTCGCATCCGTCTCATAAACTTACATGGCCCTTCATCCAAAATATGGTTGATTCGAGGCTGTGCTTCTGCCCCATTCTTCTTTCAAATGGGTGGTTCTAGGTATCATCCTCATTTTTCTGCAGAACAGGCGATGGTTCTCAGCTGTCTTCATCTGCCTGCTTATAAAGCTGGTCTTCTTTTCTACTGGCTCTGCTCTCTTCCTTCGCAGGTTTGTTCTGCTCCCCATTCTTGCAGTCTGATCATCTTAAAACCCCTTTTAAGCCTTGGCTTGGTTTGTATTGGGTTGTATTGATCGTTTCTGGGCCCTTTGTCTCAGATTCCTCCTGCCACATGAAAGCTGCCTGCTGCCAAGATGAAAAAGCTGGTTCTTCCAGTCTTGTAATTCTATAATTAAGCTGTTCTTCTGAATGTTGTATTCAAGATAAACTGTCTTAAGAGCTTTATTTGTATGAGTTTTAAAGCAGCAGTTAGACAGTTGGAAATAATATAATTTGACTCTGTTGCGCCTGATGATGCAGACACGGTCCTCAGTGCAGTCGGTGTGATCGCTTGTCAATTAGATCATGTCCTTCCTGGTTGGTAAAAGCCGCCAGGATGGTGACTACCATGTGGGTCCACACAGTGATCAACTCTTTGCTGCAGGAGGGGATATTTCCGGGACCTTTTAAGGAGGCCCTGGTCCATCCTCTATTTAAAAAAACCTTCATTGGATTCCACCTGCCTGGACAATTATCGTCCAGCCTCCCACCTACCCTTTTTAGGGAAGGTGGTTAAGAAAGTGATGGCATGGCAGCTATAGAGGATCCTGGAGGAAACGGATTATCTGGAACCATTTGAGTCTGGGTTAAGGCCCGGTTATGGGACAGAGACAGCATTGGTCACACTTGTTGATGATCTCTGGCGAGAGCAGGATGGGGATAGTGCATCCATCCTAGCTCTCCTTGATCTCTTGGCGGCTTTCCATACCATCAACCATGGTATCCTTTTGGGTTGGTTGCAGGGGCTGGGGTTGGGCGGTGCAGTTCTGCGCTGGTTTGGCTCCTTTCTAGGTGGCCAGTCCCAGTCGGTGTTAATAGGGAGTGAGAGGTCCAGTCCTTGGCCGTTTCTTTGTGGTGTGCCGCAAGGCTCGGTACTTTCTCCTCTCCTTTTTAACATCTACATGGAACCATTGGGTGAGATCATCCGTCGCAATATGCTGATGATACTCAGATTTATACCTCCATCCTGGGTAACCCAAGTGATGTTATTCTGGCCCTGACTTGGTGTCTGGAGTCTGATAGGGTCTGGATGGAGGACAACTGGCTTTGTTGAACCCTGGCTAGACAGTGGCTTTGGGTGGCTGGGGGTTCTGGATCTGGGACTTTAACATCTTTAAGTCTGGATGGGGTGGCTCTGCCTCAGTCAGACCCAGTGCATGGTCTGGGGGTTCTCCTGGACTTGCAACTCTTGCTCAAAGAGCAGGTGGCAGTTGCGGCTAGGAGGACCTTTGCGCAACTTAATGTTATGTGCTAGTTGGGCCATTTCCTGGACCAGGAGTCCCTGTGCTCAGTCACTCTTACCTTTGTCATCTCTTTGTTGGATTATTGCAATGCGCTCTACATGGGGCTACCCTTGAAGAGCATCCAGAGGCTACAGCTGGTCCAGAATGTGGCTGTGCGGATGATTTTAGAAAACAGAGCCCAGAAAACAGCCCACATAACACTTCTATTCTGCGAGCTGCATTGGCTGCCAGTTTGCTTCTGGGTACAATTCAAGGTGCTGGTCTTTAAAGCTCTTCATGGCATGGGACTGGGATATCTGAGGAACCATCTCTCCCCAGTGGGATGACCCATCCCACCAGATATGGCAGAAGAGGCCTTTTTTGGATCTCATCAACCAAGGAATTTTGTTTGGCGGGGTCAAGAAAAAGAGCCTTTTCTGCTGTAGCTCCTGCTCTGTGGAACATCCCGCCCCCAAAGGTGAGGTCTATGCCCACCCTTACAGCCTTCCAGAAGGGCCTTAAGACCAGGCTCTGCCAGTGGGCTTGGGGCTCCAATGGGGATACAACATCTTGGAGGTGGCTAGTAGCTTTGGTAGCTTTGCATTATCCTCCTTTCCCATGTATATGTTTTGCTCCTACCCTCTCTGTCCGGCTACTTTTTTATTTAATTTTTAGTATTGTAATTGTTTTTATTTAATGTATTTCATGTTTTTATTGTGAGCTGCCGAGAGTCTTTTTGAATTCAGCGGCATATAAATTTAATAAATAAATAATTGTGCACAGCGCCAACAAGTTGCTATGGTGTTCTGTTTCAGCAGCAATTCAGTGATTCGCGGTGATAAATTGTCCCAACAATTTGACTGAGAGAGGTGAGAGAAGTTGTCTTCTCTTCCCCTCTCACTTCAAAAAAAATTATTTTTGAATAATTTTTTCTTCACAAATTCAAATTTATTGTGTAATATGAGTCAGATTTATCTTTCCCAGTTTTTGCACCCTCCCGATATGGATTCTTTTCCTCTCAGAATGTTTAGAATGGCCATGAAGGCTGGGAG
The DNA here is from genome assembly GCA_032468055.1 of Acrochordus granulatus. Lineage (NCBI taxonomy): Eukaryota > Metazoa > Chordata > Lepidosauria > Squamata > Acrochordidae > Acrochordus > Acrochordus granulatus. The sequence continues at coordinate 241,806 of JANHZU010009934.1, read as the reverse complement.
TTGTACTTCTGGAGAATAGCATAGAATAGTGATTAATTTCTTGGACTAAGACCAGGGAGACCTAGGATCAGATTTCTGAGAGACCATCCCATGATGTCAGCCTTGTGAGATCGTCCTGTAATGGAATGTATAGATGACCTTGGGGGGCGAGGGGAAGAAATGCTGCCTAGGAAACAATCAGACAAGAAATAGAGGTGCCCCCAGTGGCTCAACAGTCAAAAAAAGAAAGTCAGGCTCAAAAAACCAGGCCCAGAAGGCAAAATTCAGGCTAACAGATTTATTAGTCTTGTGTATTTACAAATATCTGCCCAACTGACCGTTGAACACCTGCAGCTCTGAGATAAGGTTCAAGATCCCTCAGGAGGGGTTGGATTTACTAGGTTTAAGATTAAGTAGCGATTCAAGACTGATCCCCCACTTCACACTTCCCCCTGGCTCAGCCCTTCCTTTTTCCACAGAAACTTAGGAAAGATCTGCCCAAATTGACCAGGTTGTAAAAAGAGGCAGTGGGAGATTTATACCTTCAGACTAGCAAGATTCTGTGTACAGTATATGGCTTTATAACATACTAGAATCAATTCATCTAGTCGTGCTTTCTGTCTGGTTACCCGGGAGGGATAGACAAGTCCAGACAAGACGTACTGGCTCTACTTTGTTGTAAGATTACATTAATAGGATCTTGCAAGTCTGAAAATGCATCTCTTCCTCTTTGCCTTTACAACCCAAGAAATGAAGGAGGGCTTCTTCTGAGAAGTTCGCCGTGCCCCTGCAGACTCAGCTGCTGTTTATCTGACCATTGCCTAATCTGTGTTCTTCCATCGTCTCCCAAGGTCGTTCCCGCATGCCATTACACATAATCCCTGAACCAAGCATCCTGAGCGGCTCCCTCCTGAGCGAACAGGCTGCGTTGTTTTAATTAATACTTGTCCAAGAATTCCTTGTGTTGTCCTTTGAGGCTCAAGAGGTTTCTAGCACACAGCTGCAATTTTCATCCAGACAGGTCCATTTCTTCCCTGAAGGTCTTGGTTGTACTTTGCATAAATTATGGGTTTTACTGTCGTTGTTTTTGGAAGAGGGAAGAGCTACTGGATCTGGGACGACCACTTTGATTCGAACCTCGGGCTGATTTTATTTATTTATTTTTATTTATTTATTTATTAAATTTATGTGCCGCCGAAATCCGAAGACTCTCGGCGGCTAACAACACTAAAAACAACAATTAAAACACTTAAAAATATTTTTTTTAATTTTTAAATTATTTTAAAAATAATTTGTAGAGGAGATGTTGACTCCTTTGCTCAGTTTTTTGAAAGTGATAACATGACTGATGTTTAAATTATTTGGATATTGCCTGCTTTACGTGCTTCGTACATAAAAAGTGAATTTGCTTTCTTGTGGTTAAATCGTAGGATGAAGACGAACGCTTGAAAGACCTAACTCATGAAGAAAAAGATGTCCTGCTTTTTTTTGAAGAAACCATTGATTCCTTGGAACAGGATGTTGAAGAACAAGCCTTGCACGACAGTGGTGTCTTCTGCCATTTTCCAAAGACAGCGGAAGAAAACACATCCAACCATTCAGGGTTTGAATGTGATCTGATAGACTTGATCCCAGCAGTACCAGAGAACAGCACAGAGCCAGGTAAAGTGAGGTGATTTGGACAGAGGTGGATTTGTGTTCTGGCAGCTCTTCTTCTTCCAAGGAATAAGATTGCCCAGTGATCTTCACGGCGAGAACTGATATTTGTCCTTTCTATCGCATTCTGGGCAAAGGAACCTAGAGGAATAAAAAAGCAAATGAAAACATTTGTATCTTGAGATCATGGCAGAAATGGCCAAGTCATATCCTTGTGTCAGACACAATTACACAACTGCAGAAGCAAAGCCTTTGTGTGATAAACTCATGACCCAGGTATCATCCTTTTGACATGGTTGTGACTTGCTATGGACACCACTGATTCTGGGATGTATTCCTCCAAGCAAATCAAGCTAAGGCAAACCCATTGTTTTCTTTGCTTTAAACTGAAGTCTAATTGAAATTGTGGGGCAGTTTGATTATTCCTTATGCATTTCATTCCTCCATATTATTGTATTTAAAAATCGCACTCTGGAAACAATATCTGGAGATGTCTTGGGGACTATAGCAAGACTTGGAGGTCTGAACTCTACGACCTCAGGTTGTTCATTTGTTGGTACAAATAATATTGTCATGAAGGGAAATAAACCTGGGTAGGCTTAACATGACACCCCATTCTCCAGTTCCCCCCAGCTTAAAAAAAAAGCTAGGAAATATTTTGGGATGAATTTTAGGGTGGTATTAATCTGTGGTTTGTAAGACAATGAGCATCTCTCTTTTTTGCAACTAGACCGTTCCATATAATTTGTGAAGCAGATCTAATGGGTTCCTTTTTTTTTCCTCCCAGCACTGGAAGAAACTTGGAAACTGGATAATCCAAAACTGGAGGATGTTAAACTGTCAGGGGAAAGTGTCCATGATAAGCCAGTTTCTCCTCAACCAACACTGCCTTCAGCACCCCCTTTGCCAGTTTGTGAGACAGATTCTGTTCAGCTTGCTATACTTCATCCAAATCTCCTTTACTCGATCCCCACTCCACTTCTCATTGCTGAGAAAATGTCTGCGCAGCAGGCAGGAGGTGGCTCTGCTTCACTTCCTTCTCCAAAGGAAAGGGACACCAACGAGAGGAGGAGCAACCCTGCTTCTTCCACTCTCTGCAGTAGAGAGCAGGTCAAGCTTTATGCATCCCCTCCAACTGCTGCCAGGTCCCAGAGGTTCCCAAGCAATATCAGTTTCACCAACGCTAGCGAGCGGGAATTCAGCAAAGTCATCTCCAAGGCAGCCGTCAACGTTCAAGAACGCAAAGCTCAAGTGTTGGCCAATGTCAATGCTTCAACCTTCCAGATAAATGAGCTGGAGGAGAGACTACAAAAACATGGATTTATGGCTCCGGTACAAAATTTACCTTCTGAGCCTACAAACTATGAAGCCTTGAGTAGTTTAAACCTTATTGAAAAAACTCTTTCTCGGGCCCAACTGCTCCACCCTCTCAGCATCCCCTCCACAAAGGATGAGAGGCCCGAACAAGGACATGTTGTGTCAAATGGCTATCAAAATATCAATGAAATCTTGAAAAGGGACCCTAATTTGTTCCCCACCCTGAACAAAACAATGACTTTCAAGCAAGATGTTGATCTTGTGGATGGTAGGTCTGCTCAGCCGAGCCCTGTTAAGAGTATTTCCAGATACCCCCAACAAGATCTCATCCTAGATATAAAAAGGAGATCTGGCTCATTGCCCAGATCCTCAAGACTCCAACCCAAAGGTGTAACAGTACAGTTTTCTGGCCGTGGATCAACAGAACAAGCTCGGAGAGAGGCTCTACGAAAACTTGGACTTCTGAAAGAATAGTGGAATGAGAATAACATCTAAAGAACATTATGTGCCCGAAGACAGATTCCAATGAAATCCGAAGAGATGTCTCTTTATCATGCAGGCTAAGGAAATCATAAGTATTAGGAGTCCACTGTTCTCTGATGGCATTTTGGGTGGATGTCCTTGATGTGAGCTCACAATGTTTATTGAAGGCAGCCTGTCTGAAAGTGAGAGTGTGAAGGTCATTGGACACTGTGTGTGTAAGCCGTGTATGTGTGTCACTGGCAAAATATATTACGGTCCCTTGGACAAAAGCCACAAAGTCTCAAGAGAAATAATATTAATGAATTCTATAAGGATAAATGTATACATACAGAAGTATTGGACAGCTCAAATCTGTATTAAGCTTGCTATCTCTGATTGTCACCGATATTTAACACACTACACTCACTGCAGATCATTCCTTTGGCAGAGTAAGTGGCGAGAGCGTAGCCATCTTTTTCAGGATGGTTGATAACTCGAAAAGTATTCGGTCTGCTGGATTTGGCAGAAGGTCCCATTGCATCTAGCGTTCCGATTCTGACAACTAGCCATCCAATCTCTGTGCTCCTGAAAACCAGTTGTATTGAAATGAAGAGGGACCCAACTTGTCATAAGTTTGGGTTCTTGGGCACCCCACTTTTCTGGCCAAGGCATCAGGTTGAAGCAAACGTTGACCTGCTCCTTTTTCCACCACCTGTGTTAAGGAAGTGTGTCCTAACCTGAGCATCATCCAGATACCCTGAGAGCTGAAGTCCACACACCTGGAGAATGTCCAGGTATAGGTTCACGTAAGCTCCTAGAACTAGGTACAGAGTTGTACATGGTGCCTATCAAAAAGAATCTAAAGAAATAAATGATACTCGTACCAAGTAGTTCAAGGGTACACAGCTTACAGCTGAAGGTCTACGGGGCATTTTCCCTTTCCTCCTAACAACTGAAGCCCATTTTAGCCAGGTCTAACACACTTCTACTACAGAGAAGTCCTGCATAGTGGGGAAGGAGCTATACTATCAGACTGCAGCTATCTAGAACATATTTTGGCTCTTTGTAGCTCAGAATATGTTAAGGAACTTGGGAAAATGCTCACCCATCTCTTGGGAACTAACACTGAAGGTAAGAGGCCCAAGAATTGTCCTGCATCATAAGAAGCAGAGCCTTTCTTAGACCCAATACCCTACTTGCATATCGGATCCTTTCAGCTGAGGTGTATTGTAGCGATCATGCTGTGAATTCTCGTTTCATCTCAAGTCTTCTTAGTCAATGTGCTGTGGCAACTGCTGTGAATCCAATGTGGGCTAGTCATGCTGACCTCATGCTGAAGCAGTTGGAGCTCCTATGATTTAAAGAGAATAAAGACCCTTCTGTTGCCATTACTGTCTCATGATACTTCCATTGGGGTGCTTGGGAAAATTTCCTTTGTGAAATTTATCAGCCTTGTAAGGTAGTCCAGACAAGAAGCAAGCCTAGAAGGATTGACTTTATTGTAAGGTTATACCAATATATAGATTGATTTGACTTCATTGTAAGGTTATACCAACAGAATCTTGCCAGTCTGGAAAGACATCTCTCCCCACTCTCTTGCCTTTACAATCCCAAGAAAACGGAAGCGAATGCTGGTTTCTGGCAAAAAAATATAAATCGTGGTCATGTGACCACAGGATGCTGCAAATGGGCATTAATGTGGGTTGGTTGCCAAGTGCCCAAAATGTGATCACCATGACTATGGGGGAGCAGTTGTTGAAACTTCAACACTGGGTTGTAAGTATATTTTTGGGGGCCCGTCGTAACTTTGGACAGTTACTAAGTGACCAATCGAGGACTATCTACATCAAAGTCAAGACCTGGAGGATGGATGGTAGAGATATAGATGATAGACAGACATTAATTCCCTGGTTTTTTTCATCCAAAATCATCATTTGAAGAATGAATGTGTTGGTTTTGTGCCCCACCTTTCTTCCAGGAGATCAAGGTGATGTACGTGGCACTATTTTTCCTAATTTTCCCCACAATACTCCTAGGTTGGGTGGCGAATGCACGACCAGCCCAAAGTCAGTAGGCTTTCATGGCTGAAGAAGCGAGAAAAGTTTCTCTGTGTACGAAGCAAGGACGTTTGTACTTCAAGACATTGCCGTGGATCCAAGCCTTTAAAAAAATGATAAAAGAATCAATACCACAGTGAAGCTTCCAGTTGTAGTGGCAGTAAACCCCTGAATTTTAGCTGCTAGGCACAGAGATTTGTTCCTGTTAGCCTGCTGGTAAACTTTTGAGAAGTTTGTGGCTGGCCATTGGCGAAAAAAAACGCTGCGTGCGATCAATGACAGCGCACCGTCCGGGGAGATATTTTCTCTCTTTGGAGAATTTGGAAACAGAAGGTGAAAAGGCTTTTTGATGTTGGCCAACGAAGCCGAGATGTTTTGTTACTGAAGTCAGCTTAGTTCACATTCCTCTCAAATCCATTTATCCTTGGTAGAAAAATAATGTTGACAGGAAAGAATGAAAAAATATGGGCCTTCCGTACATCAAGCACAGGGATATGTAGGTTTAATTTTCTCCCCCAGAAGCATAACCAGGTCTCTTTTTCCTTAATGCCTCTTCTGATTTATTCTTAAATCTCTCTCACGCGCATATAAACTTCATGGACTTTGTGACATTCCCCCACTGAAAAAAAAGCAACTGGAGGGAAACAATCAGTATTTTTTTTAAATGATATTTATTTACTTGATTTAATTTGCACCCACCGCATTGAGCCAGACTTCAGTCAAAGACTGCCACAGCTAAACAGAAACCACATCAGTCGCAAAAAACAAGTCTGCTCTAAAAATAAAATGCGCAGAAATCAGAAATTCAAATGTGTGCCATTAATCATCAGCATCATCACCCAAGCCTTCCTAGACACTTGAGTGGCCAGTGTCTGAAAGGGGATCATAGTCATAATCATCAGAGGGTGGATCATAAGTTGGATTGCTCAAGCCAAGAGTTTCCTGTGGATGCTCGGTGGTGAAAATCTTGAACACACGGACACACAACATACACAGGACGCCTAATACAGCTTCCCTCAATATGTGCCCTTCAAGTCTGTTGGTGTCAGCCCTTTGAGGCTGACTAGACTTGAACAGCAAAATTAGGAATAGTAAAACTATTTTTATTATAGGATTACAGTAACACAAGTTTGCAAGTCTGAATGTGCTTCCTCCACCCTAATTTAATCATAAAGAGGTCAAGCCTGAAACTTTCTCAAGTTACGTTTCTGCCTAGGACTCCAACTTCTCTGATCTGATTATTGCCTTGGCTGCAGCTCTGCCTACTCTTCCCCAAGATTATTCTCACAGCCAAATACAACTGGACTCCAGTTCCCATGACTCACAGCTCACTGCAAATCCCATCTTTCCCATACCCACAGATACCAAGATATCTAGAGTATATCTGATAGGGGGAAGCTGCTCTGAGATCGGGATCTTTATTGCAGACTTCATTTGGCGATATGAAAAAGTTACTTGTGTCACATTTATATTTTTAAACCAAGGAGAATTACCCAGAGGAAAGACTGGGCACCCCCATTTCAGCCCAAAGGAAATTAGATTATATATAACACTTTTGTTAGGAAACAGTTAACATGGTTTAATTTCCGGCAGAAAAAGTTATAGCTGGAAAACTGGGCCATCAACAGAGCCCTTCCGCTTGACCATTCCTTAAACTCGTTATTTTCTAGAACATTTTCGATCTCCTAAATAGGCTTTGTTTGGGCAGCATATTTTTTCCTTTCATCTGAGCTATTTTTGTCCAGAAAGGCAGAACTAGGAGAAAATCTGGTCTCCTCTTGGGATGATGGTTTCCGCCTTTCAGCCATGCATGTCTTCAGTAACCACTTGCAAGGGGACACGTGTTATCTATCTCACAGCCGTTGCAAAAATTCAGTGGATACCCTGGTGCAAATCAAACCCCCAGACTGGTCAAGGCAGGAACTGCCGACAGCAAGACATTTGGCTGATTGGCCCAGCCCAGCCCAGCAGAAATTCAGATTCCATTTTATTCAGCAAGTTTTTTTGGTGGAAAAAACATATTCTTCAGGAGCTGTTCTGAATTCTTGAATTCAGAAGATTCAAGAATCTTCTGAAGATTCTTCAGATTCTGAAGAATCTGAATCCTGTGCAACGTGTCTGCTAAAAACTGCTGGGGGGATCTGACTTTAATAGAATATTTGCAGCTCAGAGTTGAATTGTGGAGTCCCAATGACTAGGTATATCCTCATTAATCCCGGTCAAGATTTATAGTAAAATGGCAAAAAAAACACAAACTTTCTTAAAAGGACAAATGGATTTTTGTTAGAAGAGTAATCCGGAAATGTTTTGTCCCGTATCCAGGAGACTTCATCAATTTCATTTGAAAAAAGAAGGAATGTGGAATTCTAGGTGCTCTCTGAGTTTGGTTGTTTTCTTGCAGACGTTTCATTGCCCAACTAGGTAACATCAGTGCTAGATGGGAGTGGGGTTTGCTCTCTGTTTATATACAGCAGCTTGCCCTGTCAGAGAGATACAAGTGGGAGATTTCAATGGAGAGCAAATCCCATTCACTTCTGCCGTTCACTTCTACCACTGAAGAAGTTACCTAGTTGGGTAATGAAATGTCTGCAAGAAAAGAACCAAGCTCAGAGAGCATCAAGGACCCCACAGACTGGACATTACTGCGTGGGTCCCTTATATGAATGCCATCTAACTTCCCAGAAGAAGTCCTATAGCAAACATCAGGAATCAAATACATGTATTGGTCAAATTCCCCTACCTTGGAAGGGGAAGAAGAAAAAGATCCAAGAAGCATTCTCTATCCCCACCTTGCACAACCACCTTCTGATGGCCAAGACCATCCCTAAAATGGGGAGGGGGGAACAGAAAGGGTGGGGCTGCTGCATAAACCATAAAGCCCATCTAGCAAAAGTGTAAATCCTCTGGGGAAGTTTTTGGAGGACAGAAATGGGATTGATAGATCTTTCAGAGACAACCATTTACTAATCTAAATCTCCACCCAGCTGGCCGGCCGGCCCAAACAAATAAACCGGCAGAATGGCCTGAAACTGCACCAAAATTTGGCCATCTTGTGTTTCTGGTGTTGAAATGCTGTTGTGAGGGAGGCTGCAAATGAAGGTTTGGAGAGCTGCATGTGATGGACATCTGTCGCCTCCCACCTCCACCTTTGCCTTAAATCAGTGTTTCTCAATCTTGGCAACTTTCGACGTCGACTCCCAACATTCCCCAGCCAGCCAGAGTTGAAGTCCACACATCTTAAAAGTTGCCAAGGTTGAGAAACACCGCCTTAAACACTACGTTACATTGGCTCCTCTTGAGGAGCAAAGCAGTGAGAAATCTCCGAGTTAATCGATTTTATTTTGCAGTGTCCCGCAGTCAAGTGACTACAATTTTTGGCATCTTTTGCCGGTTTCCAGAATTGACCTCCAATTTGTGGCAAACAATGCCCATTGGAGAAAAAATGTCGATGAAGATTCTCAGTCATCCAGGAAGAATTGTTGAGTCACGGCAACTGGACTCCTTTTCTTTTTGGTTCAAGACGTTTCGCTGCTTATCCGAAACTGACTCATTTAATGACTGCAGTATTTGCTTAATGACCATGGCATTTGCTTAACAACGGCTGCAAAAAATGTTATAAAATCAGGTACAGTCATGTGATCTGCTAAATGACTGCCACAACATATGACTGCAATTCCAGACTCAACTCCGGTCATAAGTCGAGGACAATCTGTAACTGATGATTCCATAGCTGAGGCGTCCTACCTTCTCATTTCCCCCACATATCAAGAGCCAAAAGCAACATAAATTCCTGATTCTGTTTGGTTACATTTAATTTGGGTTAGGGTTTTTTTTAATCACATGGGGTGTTATGCCTCAGCCCTCTTGACTACACTGCGCAATCTAGAACATTCATGAAATCCTTAATCAAATGGGTTTTGCAGTATCTGGGATCTAGGATAAGAACAGGTAGCATTCCATATATGTTCTTCAGTGCAATAGATGGAGAAGAGATATAAAGAAAGAGCTGAGACAGGTGGAGATGTCAAATGTGGGATCAGCCTGGCGTCTCTATGTAACCACAAACGTAATAGACTCAGCCCTTTCTGATGGCTATTGGACTTTTATCTCCCAACCATAGGTGTTCAACTCTTAGTTGGGCAGAGTTCTGTAAATATGCAAGACCAATATATCTCTTTTAGCTTGAATCCTATTGCTTAGGCCTGGTCTTTCATGCTTGACAAGAGAAGCTGTTCAAGAATAATGACCAAAGATGACTGAATGTGGCTCCCATTTATATGAGACCCTCCCTATCATTCTCAATTCAACAGAATGAATGTCATTATTTTTACAGCTACCTGATGATTGTCAAGTCAAAAGTCTCTAGGGTAAGAGGTAGAGGTTTTCCTTTTCAGTCATGTCCGACTGTAGGGGGCAATGCTCGTATCCATTTCACAGCCGAAGAGCCAGCATTGTCAAAGATGCTTTCATGGTCATGTGACTGGCATGACTATATGCCAAGGTGCATGGAATGTTATTATTTTCCCATCAGTTTAGATGGCACTTACTTGCCTTTTTACATGCTTTCAAACTAGGTTGGCAGGAGCTGGAGCAAGTAATGGATGCTCACCCCATTATGCGGCGCCTGGGTCTCGAACTCAGGCTGTCGACCTTCTGGCCGAGAAGCCCAGTGTCTTAACTGCTTGGCCACTGCGCCCCAGTGCTATTCACACCACTGAAGGAACCAGTAACACCACCCCTCAGAGATATTCCATTCAAGATTTAACTCAGGACAGAATAGTCCTGAATTTTTGGGGCTAACCTATTAATCTGCTTTTGTCTACACAAACAACACGAACAGTGTCAGGAAAATGATTTAGTAACTTGCACCACAGCATTTTTGTAGCTTGGAAGAAGGAACACGGCTTCTTTGTGCTTCAATCCCAAACTGAGAAGAAGGAATGCTTTGATATGATTCAATCTATCAGCAACCATCAACTGCCAGAAGAAGGATTCAGGGCTGGAAGGTAGTAGAAGCTTGCTTGTGGGGATAACTGTAGAATTGTTCTTTATTTTCTAAAATACATGATTGCCAAAACAGATTTCTCATTCATACAGCCTCTGATTTCTTCCATTTGTGTGTAGTGGGGGTGGGGTGGGGAACACAATAATATTTTACTGTGTCATAGGCAGTACTCAGTTTCTAAAAAGAAAAGACAGCTCTTTTGCTGTACAAGATGAACAACTGAAAACTCATCTTTTGTAAATCCACACCATAATCTTGGATAACCTGATATTTCACCCTTGATACCTTCATTCTAAATCCTGGAAGGATTGTAAAGATGACCAACCTCTAAATATATGTATCTAAAATGCATGGGATGAATGATTACCTTTTATTTTTATTAAGTATTTGATAAGTTCTTACACAAACTTTCTACCTTTGCGTGGGATTTTCCATATGGTTAGAGTGTACATGGATAATGTCATTCCATGGTTAAGCCACTAGACGGCACTATATCTCAGCACTGTCAGGCATTTCTGATGCAGACTTTGCTTTTTGGGAAGAATGTAAAAATGTTTCCAGTTACTTTCCTGACTCATGTATTTCTCAAGGACAATTATGACAACAGATCTGCACAATTCAGGTTCATCATGCTGAACACACTTTCATTGTGTATTGTGATTAGCCAGAAACTTCATAATTTGCATCAGTAACTTTTTTTGCACTTCTATATAAGACCAGCATGCACTTCTTTTTATCTTAAATGTTTCACAGGTTCCAATAAAATTAGACTTTAGGTAATCCTCACTTAATGACCATTCATAGTTACAATGCCCTCTCCCCCAAAAAAGTTACTTACAACCTGTCCTCAAAGTTACTTGCCACATCCCTTCCCTCCACAGACACATGACTGCATTTTGGGCACTTGGCAACCAGCTCACATTAATAACCAGTTGCAATGTCCCATGGTCACCTAACTTGAATCTGCAACATTTTTTTGCCAGTTTCCTGCAAGAAAAAATACATATTCAGAAGAATGGATTTGCTTCACAACTGCAGTGACTTGATCTACAACGATCATAAGAATGGCTCGATCTACAACGATCATAAGAATGGTTGTAAAATTGAGTCAGATTATATGGTGACCCACTTAACTATTGCAACAATCAGAATTCCAGGCTCAGTTGTGGTTGTTAAGTGAGGACCACCTATAATATTCTTATGCTCAGGAGAAAACTGCTCGGCAAGTGTCCCAGAGCTCTGTTTATCACCTTTTTGTATTCTGTGCTTGGGAAATAGGCCAAGCCTTCATCTCAGGCACGTCATCTTCTTCACTTTGATATCCTCCAGGTCTTCTGGGGTTGGAGAACTCCAGGCTGGAAAGGCTGGTGTAGCAATTCCCTGGAAGCTGAGAGCTCTTCTGGAATCGCATCCTTCCTTATCCTTGATAACAAGTGTGCCTCTCTTTGAGTAACTCTTGGAAAGAAGCAGCCTTGGGTTGAAGACAAGGCGTTGTCTATTGCTGTGAGAAAGATGGCAGAAACTGCAGAGGCCAGGAGTGGTGAGAAGAGGAAAATCTGGTTTGGGCTGGGAGGATCAGGATTCAGAGGCAGCGTGGGAAAAGGACACAGTCATCTGGGTCCACAAAGAGAGCTTCTACGTCAGTCTACCCTGTTCCATCGTCTTCCCTGGATGCTGGTCTGCTTACAGTAAAGTTACTCCTCAGTTACTCTTTTGTTCTCTGGAGCAAACAGCTGCGATGGTCTTCTCAGCCACCAAGACTAGATACCAGGAGATGCATGCTATTACTCCAAGGAGGAAACTACCGGCCAGTAAGTTCCCTGACGAGAACCATATTCCCAGATTTCTGGGACAACAGGTCAGTTTGCGCTGGTGGACGTCACCCCAAGCCAGACTCGATCAGGGAAGATTAGTCTAAATCGGTGTTTTTCAACCTTGGCGACCTGCTGGCTGGGCAATTCTGGGGGTTGAAGTCCACACATCCTGAGGTTGCCAAGGCTGAGAAACACTCACCTAGACAATTGATATAACTTACCTCCATTTACTTCTTTTCCTTTTTTGATTGCCAGTGTTGCACAACGAGACCAATCCACATTCCATGTTGGTATCGCCCTAACTGCAATAGTTTTCCAAAGACAGTTTTGCTATTGTTCTTACTGATACCATTATTGGTGTCTATCAGTCCTTGATAGAGTCATTTCTGAGTTTCCGGCACATAAATTTAATCAGTATGTGTGTCTGTATGAATGAATGAATCCAAGGCATATCAGTCTTTAGACCAGACAGTGTCTTATGATGTATTTTCTGATGTTTTAACCAAGACCTAGAAGCTGCAGAAGTGCCTCCATAGTATTTCTGAAGCTCCCATCAAAGCATTTTTCCCCCAAAATCATCGATGTCAAGTCCAGTAAATTTAAATTCTCAAAATACATGGTGAATCCATTTGGTATGGCCTCAAGAGCTTGGACTGCTAAATTTTTCTTCTAAAATCCTTCAGCTTCCACGTGCAAATCCCAACACTCTGGTCGCTGTTATCTCCACAGCAGAGTTGTGAGAACCCCCAAAAGTACACAGAAGTTGACCAAAACAATGGTTTCAAGGTAGACGGAGCTCTCCAAGCCATATCTGGGAAGAACTGGAAAGCTAATAATGATTTCTTGATCATTGCAAATAATGATTTCGTCACCTTGAGTTACTGATAAAGGAATAAAGCCAGGACAGATAGCTAATAAATAAATACATTTCAGCAAGAGAGATAAAATGGAGCATGCTGCAATTTTCGGTTGCAGCCCTCATCGGCTGCCTGTCTTCACATGAGGCTGCTCTCATCACAGTCAGCCCAAGGAACCCTTGCTCCTCTGTAGGGAATTAACCCTCGTGTAATTGAAATAGAAGCCACTCACCTCCGTTCAGCAACCGCAGAAATATGCAACCTTTGACTTCAAGAGGCTCCAAGTAGAATCAACAATCACTAGGAGAAATGAGATCTCACAATATGTTCCTGCCCTTTTGTTTTCTGAGCAATAATTTGCCCCATCTTGGCTCACTTTAGGAATAAAGAACATGAAAAACAGTTCAGTCCAAACCATCGAAATACAAGGAGCTTCCGCTGAACTTTTTTTTTTAATTGGTGTTTCTTTGCTTCTTGGAAGCTAAAAGTCTGATGAATTGGGGCTGGATTTCATTTCATATTGACTACTTAAAAAATACTGTTACTTTCTAGTCCTCATGTAACCTGCTTGAGGGATGCCGTGTCGGAAAGATCAAGCAGAAGCACCCCTTTTTTTCTTCTAGACTGTTGGGGTACCCTGAAAAAAGTCAGACTCTTTGATGAAGGGCAGAAAGGGGTTGAGCATTCCTGAGCCTGACGCATTTCTTCTGAATTGCTTCTGCAGTGTGCAATGACTCTATTGTGCAATGACTCTATGTAACGGGATGACCTTGGGAGACGGAAGGAAAAGTCACCGCCAGAGCAGCGGTCTGACAAGAGCTCTCTCAGCCCACCACAGGAATCAAAGTGGACCCTTCTCCTGAAACTTTGCCCTGCCAGTATTGGTGGCGGTACGGTTTTTGTCCTTGGAAACCACACTTCCACCAACTACATCCCTCCCAACACTAGTAGGGCTACATATGAATGGGGAGTAAACCACACTCCCTTCTAATACTGACGATGTGACCTAGTTGGGTCATGAAACGTCTGCAAGAAAACAACCAAGCTCAGAGAGCATCACGAAAGCAAAACTGTTGTTGTAAGGGTGCTCTCCAAGAAGTTGTGGGTCAAGACACATAGGGAGAGGGGGGCTGATATTAAATAAACCTAGCAAATCTAAATTCTTTTAGTTTAGCCACCAGCCTTGCCTGATCTTGAAAAAGCAGAGCAGTGTTGGACCTAGTTAGAATTTGGAAGGAGGACCACTAATATCAGGGCTGAACCTGAACTGGAAAGTTGAAAAATAAATCTACCAGAAAATAAAATGCCTGGAAATTGCCAAGAAAGCCAGAAAGTTATTGCAAGATGTCAGCACATTTTGTGGGAGATTTTTTTACTTTTTCTAAACTTGCCAAGTAGAAAAAGGTTAACAAATAAAGCTCTGTGGGAAACATTTAAGCTTAGACTCTGGTGACTTTGCAGCAGGAGGCAAATATGTAATATGGAGGCAGTTGCTGTATCCTGTATCTTCTAAACTTGCAAACAAAAATTTGGTATTTCTGGGCTAGGCACTTCCTGGGGTTGAGTTTCACATCCATGTAATTTCTTGGAAATAAGAGAGAAATAGTTTGAAGCTGCCTTCAAACAGCCTAAACTGTGGCAGGATTTCATAGTGGCCTCCAATCAAAAAATACTAACCAAGCATTGCTTTTATGAATGTAGTGATGATGAGCTACATGTTGCTCCCTACTAGGCAGGGTAGATACTTAGCATCTTCATTACACAAATGATAAACAAGCAATACAGGCAGGGCAATAGTTCCAGACTATCGAAACATAGTAATTGTAAAATAATATATATTACATGCAGAATGCACCAGTCATCTAATTTTAAAATAAGACATCAGACTTGATCACATGAAATAATAATCTTGCCAGTTCACAAAGCTAAGATGGTAAATCAGGAGAAACTCTTAACTACCTAAAATTCAATACTGTTACCTTCCCGCAGGATAAATCCATGTCTTATTAAATTACAAGCTGTTGATATATAATTCAAAAGCACATTCATATTTTTTTTAAAAAAATGGTCTTTGTAATATCAGATTAACAAATCTGTGGCTGTCAAAACTAGAGGAGGAATAAATAAAGGAGGGAAATGTAATAAAGTGGTAAAAACATTATGCCGGATTTCCTGCTTGGTCTGGATGTTATAATCTCCCATAACTGCAGTCAGAGCAGTGCATCTCTGTGTTATTAGAATAATGTTCCGAACTAATAAAGCAATTAATTAAATGTAACTGTCTTGTGTTTGCTGGAACAGATATTTGGATGGATACTATCCATGCTCCATTGGGCACTGTTTCAGAGACATTTCCTTACTTAAATAGAGAAACAGAATGACCAAGGGTGAGCAAAAAAGTCAGAATGGGAGCAGAAGCTGGAACTTTCTTCCAGCTTTGTCATTGAGTTTCCTTGTGGAAGTTATCGGGGAGCACAA
Organism: Acrochordus granulatus; assembly: GCA_032468055.1. NCBI lineage: Eukaryota > Metazoa > Chordata > Lepidosauria > Squamata > Acrochordidae > Acrochordus > Acrochordus granulatus. Next base: position 226,181 of record JANHZU010009934.1, on the reverse strand, counting down.
AAATCTCCCTTCCCTTCCCTTCCCTTCCCTTCCCTTCCCTTCCCTTCCCTTACCTTCCCTTCCCTTCCCTTCCCAGGAGGCAGGTAAGTGGTTGCTGCTGGATGGGGATTGTGAGACTGGCTGGGAAACTGTCATGGAATGTTGAAAATGAAAATCACATATTGCACAGAAGCCCAGCAGCCACTACTTTCCCAAATTTCATTCCCTTGGGAATCATAGGTCCCAGATTTTGGGCACATTTTGAAAATTAGCCCATTTGAGGTACCTTGGTTCAAAAATTCTTGTCCTAGGATGTACTGTTTTGCCCAGTTAAAAGTCATGACGATTAGCATTTTAGTAATTTATAGATGTGCTGCAGCTTCCTCAACACAAGCCAACACAAAATGATTAGTGATGCCCAATAAGTTAGAAAAATCAAAACAATGCCACAATAAGTTACAGATTAAATGCCAACTGTAATAACAGGAACATTTCTATCATTTCTCAATGGATCCCACTGTGTGGAAAGACCAAACTCACCAATTTTATAGGGCATCAGTTTGGGAAGATTTGGAGAAAGATTAAAGATGGGTTTTGCTCAAAATTGACACTTGCAGACTACAGAGACTTAGCAATATTTTTTTCTTTAACCATGGTAGAAAAGTGGTTATCTTCTCCCCTTCTCCTTCCTCCCCACTCCAGCCTACACCTCTCAGATTTCCAAGTGGTCTCCTAATCCAAGTTCTTATCATCTCAGCCAAGATTGGGTAGGTGTTGTGTTGCAGAAGGTGTTAGGAGAAACAGTGCCTCCTTGCTCCTGCTTCCAACAGGTTACTGGTTGATTTTGTTCTCGTTGACAAATGCAACCCACTTGGGTAAAACTCAAAGTGTATACAGAATAAACAGATGCACAGGACTCCCGACTTGTCTATGCCACCTCGTTCTAAGAATGGAGGTGCTCTTCTTAGGAGCTGAAGATCGATGGACTTCTGGAGATGGGAAGAAGGCAGGTGCCCAAATCTGTAATCAGAAACATAGCCCACCCTTTTGGTACATGCATGTGATACATGCACAACACAGGGCCAAACTTTGGTTGTAATGCTGCGCCCGCCATCTTGCAGACCTTGGCCCTCCCTCCTGCAGATATGACTGAGCACAACTACTTTGCACTGACATTCTGGGAGAGCCCATACCAGCCTTTGTCTGTTGTCCCACTGAACAGAAACATGCAAAGAATTGTGCATCTGGTCATTGAGCAATCAGATAGAAAATCCAGATAGAAACAGGAATAAAATATATAGCAATGTGGGGATATTGCAGATGTTGAGTTTGCCTTCACTGCAGCCTCACATAGGATCTTCTCTCCATCCTCTCGAGTTGGGTTGGTGGCTCTCTTAAACGGTGTCTCTTGCCTTCCAGCTGTTCCCCTCTTTTAAGTTGGCTACCACCATTCGTATGTTTTGTAATGTGGAATCTTCGACAAAGCGGCCTTTCATGGGTTTTCCCCCCCAAAGTAAAGACATCTGTAACAAAATATTTTTTTTAAAACGGTTTTGTAAGATCCCCAAGTAGAACTTTGGCAGGAAGAAACATTACGCCCAAAAGCAAATATTGAAGGAAATTAACCTTAGAACAAAATCTGCTTTCTTTTCAAAAATGTATAACTCCAGTGATAAATTTCTCCCCAAATTATTGAAATCCAGCATTTTGCTTCATTTCCTAACTATACTGCCAAGAAACAACCAACTCCCGTCACATCTCTTTGGGTTGGCAGCAGCCATGCTGCCTCGAAGCTGAAAGACACCGAAAGGACTGGTAGAAAATCCAGTTCTGGGTTCTTCTTAGAGGTGGATACCATGGCTGTAGTCTCTGTCAGATCTGAAACTTGCTCAGGAATAAATCTAATCTCCTGATACATCACCTTTCACACAGCTTTTCACTTAGACAGAAAACTTGTCAGATGCAGGCCAGCTAAATTAGACTCTCCACTGCAGGCCAGGATGAACCCCCCCCCTTAAAGTAAGCAAGTAAGATTACACAGAAAGTAAGGAAGATTACTTTGGTGGAAATATGCAAGAGCTATCACTAGGCAAAAGGGTTTGAAACCTTTTAAGTGAAGAACAATGAGATAATATTTGAGAGCTGATCAGGTAGATACCTCCTAATTCACTGAAGTAGAAGAAGAGGGCTAGCACGTTCAGATTTATTGCCATCAGCCCTGTTGGGTAGACAAGACCAGGAAATCAATGCCACAATAGCTCCCTGAAGCTCACTATTTTTATTTAATAAAAATAATAGCTCACTGAAGCTCACTATTTTTATTTAAGTTGGCTGTAACAGAATCTTGCAAGCCTGATTGTGCCGAATGGCCTCCCCCTCTTATACTTCCGCGAATGAGGGAAGTTGCTATCTGAGCTTCTTCCGAAAGTTTTCTCATTTTTCACTTCATTGCTCCGTCCAAACTTAGCACGTGTCTCATCTTTTCAACTCATTTTGAAACAAGAAGCGTTTAGATTACTCAGATAGGAAATTTAACTTGGTAAGAAAGGAGAATCCGTGTGCAAAATTTCCACTGCCACTAAACATTCCTCAAAAAGGGAAATGGAAACTCTTCACCAGAGAGGCGGATGGGTAAGAAGAATTGCGGTGAGGTGAAAATTTTAGTGAGCATGATTTAAATCTGGCTAGAAATTCCCAGGGTTTTAAACATTCTTATATTTGTTTTAATCGATTCAGCTGTTTCTCTGGCGTGTGTACGTATGCGAGTGTGTAAGTGTGCATTGTAATTCTACTACTTTAGCCTCAAGCAACATTTGATCATTTGCAGTTCAGAAAGCCAATGTTAACCTAATGCATTTCTAAATCAGTCATCATTCAGTTACAGAGTCCAAGTTATTGATTGCTGATGGATCAATCAGACAGGTAGTGGAATAATCCATTCCCAAAAATGTATTATTACAAACCCATCTCTGGAATACGTGAATGCTTTTCTCTGTAGCCAGAGAGAAACGTTTCCACTCGATCCATGGATAATTTGATTAGTTTTTGAAGAACTGGCACAGTCTCTTTTTCTTAACTCACATTTGAATAAATCTTGAGAGGCAGAAGAAAACATGATTTGACTTTTTCCCCCAAGGTGATAAATTGGATTTGGTCCACCGCATCGCTCAAGAATCTGGCTGCTGGTCCATCGCTGCCTTTGTCCAGGAACTGGTCTCAAATACAAACTCACCTAAGAAGGAAGATGAGTATCATGATTTTCACATTCCAAGATGCCAAACTGGATTGATCGGCTCTCTTCATAAGAAGCAACCAGTGAGTCTATTATTCCACGGAGCACAGGCACGTCCAATCTTGGCAACTATTAAGATGCGTGGACTTCAACTCCCAGAATTCCTCAGCCCCAGGGAACTAAGTACTGGATCTAACCTGGGTTTTGGGCTGGAATTTCAATGAGCAGGAGAAACACATTATTCCTCAGCCAGGTTCAGAAAGAGAGGATTCAGTGGGTTCTTGTGCCTTTGTGAACACGCTATTTGAGTTATCCAAGATGACCTCTTGATGGCAGCAGAGAGCTTTGCGAAAAAATGCTAACCCTTTACTGCCACCTGCTGGACGTGGCTTTGGCAGCCTAGGTATTTGTAGCCTTGAATGGATGGATGGTGCGCCTCTTAATATTTGTTCTGCCTAACCACTCAAAGCTTGCTCCAGGCTTGGTAACATTGTTTGGCAAACGCCGTGTGATTGGCAAGCCAAGATCCTACCTGTCATGTAACACAGATATCTTTGCGGCAGTTTCTCACCGACATCTTTTAGGGGTTTTGCAATAACCTTTTTCATCAGGAGTGGGAAATACGTAAGAATTCACTTCTGCCCAACTTCCACAGAAGGGACGCTTGATTTAATTGCTTCATTGCGGTTATTGACTCTCTTGTTAAACAATAACCAAATGCTTGTTTACCTTTCAGAGCTTGCCTGAAGCTCTCCATCAAGCCTGATCGTGATTTGCAATGCTGTTAGATGCCTATTAACTTCCAGAGAAAGAAATTGAAAAGGCAGCCAGAAAGAAATATCCACTGAACATTGTCCACACACGCTCGTGCAAGTCGGAGCCTAACCTCACAATTGCTTTAATTCAATATTTCAAGCACGGAAACCGACAACCTTAATTCATCGTTTGGCTTGGTTGGTTTTGTGGTTTCGTACATTGTACAAACTCTGCCATTTGGGTTAGTTTATAGCTCAGCTTTTGCACAATCACAGCAGCTTAAGTGCATTCTTGTGAATGCAGCAATTTATTCTCTGGCTGGGAATTATAAATACTGGAGATAGATTCTAGACCTGCCAGTCTCATATGATTTACATTATCCCCCCCCCAAAAAAAATCTAAGGGATGTAGCCTTTCACCATCTTTTATGGCATCTATGGGATCTCAAAAAAGCTCTAAAACAGCATTGTTAAAGACCAAGAAGCAGAACGACCTTCGCGGAACTGCCCAATGTTGTGTAGTAAACATTGCAAAAATTTTGCAAAGCTCCTTAAAAAGGCAACTGGACATTAATTACAAGATGCTACTGGAACTCTGCAAAATTTTTGCAATTTTTACGACTTATCATGACCTGGATTAATGAGAATATTCATAAATATTTGCCCAACGTTGCGATACGTTGAATTGGATTAACATTTCTGCTGCAGGTTCTTACGTTTTGGTAACTTCCATCCAAAATATCTCTGCTATTTTTATTAGCCAGACAGCATTTATTGTATTTGTTTATTCACTTTATTGGCAACTTTAAGACATGTGGACTTCAACTCCCAGAATTCCCCAGCCAGCATTAGAAGGCTTACGTCACTGGGACTAAAAACAAGACCAATCAAATTGATGAAAAAGCAAATATACTTTCTATTAAGTAAATGTGGGACACCACCTTGAAAGAATAACCTCAGGAGGGTTATAGGGAATCACAAGAGACACACCCTGGATAAAATAGCCATGGTTTTACAATTTCCAGAAGGCCAGAAAGGATGAGGGATGTTCCAATGGGATGTTTTGATTTTATGGAACATCATCCAGTCGCAGAGGGCAATACCTGAAGATGGGTTCCTGTCCCTGAAGGTGGCCATCTGTCTCAAAGGACCGTGCAGAGAGACACCCCGCCTAGATTTTTTCATGCGGACAGATGTGATTTGGAGAAGGGCAACAGCGTCCCTGGGATAAGGTCAAAAAAGTCAAGATGGTGCCCATGATGGCTCAATCAAAGCTCCACTTGATCTATGATGCCACCTTGACTTATTTACCTTATATATGGATATTTCTGCTGAAACCACCCTACGGGGATAAATGCCCGACTTCCTGCGATTATGCAAGATTCAGATAATCCTCAATTTAAGCCCATTCGTTTCAGGAATGTTCGAAGTTATGACAGGGCTGAAAAGAGTGACTTACGACCAGTCCTCACCCTTACAACTGTTGCAACGTCCCACAGTCATATAATCAAAATTTGGGCACCAGCATGTATGTATGATGGTTGCCGCATCCCAACGTCAGGTGATCATCATTTATAATCTTCCCAGGGGACATCTGACAGACAAAATCAATGGGGGAAGCCAGACATGTTTCATTTAATGACCACAGCAAGAAAGGACATAAAATCAGGTAAAATTAATTTAATGACTGCACTGCTTAGTAACCAAAGTTCTGGTCCTAATAGCAGTTCTAAGTTGAGGACTACCTGTAAATTTGCAGTTGCCTCCTCTTCAAAGTGGAGACAATGTCTTTCTGCGGCACATTTTTCATTGCGTTGTTCCCTTTATAAGGATTCCACACAAATCAACTTCGAATAACCCCTCTTTTAAGTAGCTACTGTGCTATTGTGTCCCTCCCTTTTATTTGATTCTAATCCAGAGACAGCGTGTTTCTGGCCCCACACTTACTACAAAAAGAACTATATTGCAGGTGATAAAACTTTGGTATCCAATTCTGCAGCTGTGTTCTAAATTTTATGGTTTTATTTGGTGTGTTTTGTGGTTCATCACTGCATTTGTATGTTTCCCTTTTATATCCCTGGTCTTGAACTAAAATAAAAACTAAAATAAAATACAAATATCAGTGTCCGTATATACAATTGCTGAGTCCTTTGGTCACATGATGGCCATTTGTAACCTTCCCAGAAAGAGTCTCTGTCCGTTCTTATTCATCCAAATCATGATTTGTAGAAAAATTGCAAAAAATGCAAAACTTTCTTTAAAAGGCAACTGGACTTTTATTATTAGATGCAATCAGAAAACATTTCGTCTCCTATCCAGGAGACTTTCTCAGTCCCATGTGGAAATGGAAGGGGTGGCAAGAGTATGTATGTTTCTCACAAGGCAGGCTACAGGATGCACACCAGAAAAAAACCCTCACCTAACAGGCTAACAGAGCGACAACGCTAAAGCAATAAAGACCAGTTTTGCCCTTAAGGGTCAGCACAATAACACATCAGAGGAGGCAGAAAGACTTTTGTGTAGATGAGTTAAAGCTACGTTGTAAACAGGAAAAAATTAAAATCTAATCCCCCCCGTTAAGAGGAGGACTTAACGTGTTGACATAAATAGATTCTTTGATTCCTCTCGATGACCGTTTAGTTTCTTTGTCAAGAATTTGGAATTTGCAGTCATCAAATTCCCAGAAAGAGGTCCTAGTGAGTCCTTGCCTTAACTAGTCCTGACAAATTTGATGAAGCATTGCTCCTGTCCGATACGGCTTTTTCTTTCCAAGCTGCGACAGCAAATTAAACAGGTTACCTTGATCCTTTCCAGTCTGGTTTGGGCCACCTTTAGTTCAGAGTTACCTTGGTCCTCTTGATGGGACGAACCGTACCAGCAGAGTAAAGAAGTGGCGCTTCAGATACCCTTGTGCTGACCTTCTCAACAGGAGAACTTTGCATCATTAACTACAGGATCCCCTTGAAAAACTTTGAGGGAGCTGCCACCTCGTGTTCATCCAGAGTTTTGCAGCCCAGGGACGGCAACCTAGCAAAAGCATCGAAGCTCCAAAGTGTGCCTAAAATTGTAGAGAGCAGGAGTGCCACCTGGCGGCCTTGGGGGGTCGTTTTATCC
>JANHZU010009934.1:172372-185015 GCA_032468055.1 Acrochordus granulatus | reverse complement strand
AAACGTCTGCACGAAAACAACCAAGCTCAGAGAGCACCAAGGATCCCACAATTCAACCCTAAGCTACAAATAATTCTTTTCTATTAATTTATCCTGTGTTTATCTAGAAGGATAAGGGCAAGGACGGACAGACAGAAGGGGAGAGTTGACAAAAAGTAGGAAAAAATAGGATAAAAGCATTTTCAAAACCATTTTTTTCATGGCTTTCTCATCCATAAAATCATCTCCTCCTCAGAGCCCATTTGATACCCCTCACAATGTGGAATTCTAATTTTGAAATATTTAACCTGTATCAGAGTGAGGTCTTTTCTGGAAAATAGTTTTCCAGAGGGGTAGGTAGAAGAATCTGTTGCAATGAAAGCTGGAAACGATGGTGACCCTTCTCCATGCAACTGGTGGCAGACTTTGGCATTTGGGGAGAGTGACTGAGGCAACACGGAGGAAGTAATGGAGGAAAGATGGGTTCCTTATGGGTCCAGAGGTCTTTGGAGAGCTCTTACTACAGATGTAGAGGAGCGGAGTTCATGGGCAGGATGATAGGTATGAGAATTCAGCAATGTTTCTCAACCTTAGTAAGTTTAAGATTTGTGGACTTCATCTCCCAGAACTCCCCAACCATCATGCTGGCTGGGGTATTCTGGGAATTGAAGTCCACAAATCTCAACGTTGCCGAGGTTGAGCAATACTGGAATAGAGGAGTAGAGGAAGAAATCTCTTGGGGTATTACTAGGCCTGCTGAGTCAACTCAGCTCTCATCCTGAATAAAACCTTGGATAAGAAAGCTCCAGATTCTTTTTTTGTCTTCAAAAGTTGCTGCTGGCTTCTGATTTGTCACATAAAGAAATGGAGAAATTAACTTCCTTGGGACTGGGTAGATGAACTGTAATCTTTCTCTACTTTTGGTTAGGTTGAGATTGACTTAGCTGTTGTCGTGGCCTTGTTCACGTTGGGAGAAGATTCTGACTGAGTGTATGAGAATTTGGAGCAGGTCTGGAGTTAAAACTGCGTCAGCAAGGAAGACATGGTGGACTTTCTTGGGGAATGGGACCTTCCTGAGCATTGCCCTGAAGTTCATGAGATCTCCTTAAAAGTGGAGCTGTTGGGCTTGTTGGATGTTGTGGCTTTGAACACAGGCTCTGTCAACTGGGATGACAGGTTGCGTTCATCCAAGTAGGCTGAACAAGGTCAGTTCAAGACTGAATGGCTGCAAATGAACCATTCCTGGGAATGGGAAGGTAAAGGTGGCATGGCGTGTGGATCTAGACCATGAAGCTCATTTCAAGATAAGGATATCATGCCAACCTAGAAAAGGGTTCCTTCTATAACCAGGTCGATGCAGTCGCAAGGGCTGCCTCAAGTTAAACTGGGCCCTTAGTGACCACCTGGGCCTCGCCCGTAGAGTTTCATCAGCAGCAACGCAACCGTCTTCATCGGCAAGATCGCTGTTGCTCTCTTCAGGGGAAATCCTGAGGTCTAAAGAATTTCCAGTCTCAAAACATGTTCTGCGCGCTAGCTTTTGCCTCGCAAAGAATTGTGTTCTGTGGCTCGCCCCAAGCCTTTTTAGATTTTCATTTTAGGAATCTCGTTGGAAGGAGGATAGAATTGCAGATCCTGGCTTGTGCAGTGAATGAATTCTAGGCAGTCCGAAGTCCTTGGTGGTTTATTTATCAGATTTGAGAGGTTCATATGACAGCTTGCCTTAGACAAATGTGACCCTGGGTGGCATACATCAAAAACAAACAAGTATAATTATAATCAAAATCACAACAGCTAAGTCCTTGACTTACGATCACAATTGGGACTGGAGCTTATGTCACTAAGCAAGGTGGTTGTTAAGTGTGACGTGCCCGATTTTAATTATTTTGCTGTGGTTGTTAAGTGAATCACACAGTTGTTAAGCAAATCTGACTTTTCTTGTCGGAAGCTGGCTGGGAAGCTTGCAGATGATGATCGCTTGACCCGAGGACGCTGCAAACCATCCTCAATACATACTGGTTGCCAAGTGCCTGAACTATGGTCATGCGACCGTGGAGACACTGCAAGGGTCATAAATGCGAGGTCTTAGCATAGATCACTTTTTTCAGTGCCATCGTAACTTCAAATGGTTGCCAGATGAATGGTCGTAAATTGAGGAGTACCTGGAACAGGGAAAGAGAAATCCAAAAAATGCCATCATCTCTCTCTTCTCCCAGAATTCCTGTCATTCTGGCCTCAATGCTGGGGGGAGCACCAAATGCGAATTCTCTTCTAGGCTGGAGCCACGCTTAGGTTGTGTGTGTTGGGGGGAGATCGGTCCAGAGGGAAGTCTGCAACAGAAGAGGCGTAACTGTTGCGTCCCATCAAATTACATGACTTCAGGGACATGTGTGTCGGCAAACATATGCTGCGTTGCTCCTGACCTGTCACGGTGCCCTTACTTAAGCATTTCCCGCAAAGTTAAGCAAAGTTTCAGCTACTTATTTAAATGCCTTCCTGGTGGGTGGCTCTTTAAAGGACTTCCTCTGGGTCTTCTTTCTCTTCCTAGTGGTGAAGGACTTTGCCCCGATGGGCCATTCTCCGATGATTGCGTGGCTTTCCTCCATGGTGGGGGCCATGTCAAGAAGGGATCTCTTTCTAGATCTGTCTGTACTGATGAAAAAAGCACAGGTCCCGTTTTCGGACATTGGGATGGAAGCAAAGAGCCAAGTGTCCTCCACGGAGGGGTGCACAGGCGGCAGAGTGATCGATGTCTCCAGGAGACCTCAAAAGGGTGTTATGACCTGGAATGCGCGTGGCATCACGGTGGTGTTCAGAGGGGTTCAGTCAAGGGGTCTTTGCCACCACAGTCAACGGGGTCTTTGCCACCTTTTCCAGACTTCTGGAAAAGGTTTGGAGCTTTGCGACGGAGCATCTGCAGGAGCTTAGCTCCCAAGATTTTCTGGGGTTCTTCGGATAAAAGAGGGGAGATGGGTTTCTGTGGAAGATAGATAACAGGCAACTTCTTCCTTTCGCTGAAGTGTTAAGCTGTGAAGAAGAAGGAATATTCTGGAGCCAGGTAGTGACTGAGTAGAAGTTTGCCCAGAATATTTGATATGGACCAGAGACTCTTGTCTAATGATCCGATGCCGAAACGGCTCCTGAACTGGGAAGGGGTTACGGCCACTTGATTTAGCTCCTGAATTGTCACGCTCTGGGGACATTGGACGTAGTCCAATAAATATCTGGTTGGATTCCCTTCATTCATCCTGAACACCCTGAAACAGCCACACAGCGTTGAACCGTACACCGTGTTTAACACACCGTCCTGGCTGAGTCCACTCCGAAAGTTAAGGAGCGTGAGACGCTAAGCCAAAACCTGCAGAACCCGACGTTCTCTCGATGCGCTGTCGACTCAACGCATCTGAGAGATGCCAGTGCATGGAAGCTTGCTTCTTTGACCATCGATACACGGTGAATGCAGGGTTGTACCCCAAGATTTCCACCAGGAAAGACTGGAGACCCCCCTCCCCTCCTTTTCTCCAAAGCCTGGCGCCAGGTTCCACTTCCTCCTGACTCATGGGCGAGACCTGGCTTCACCCACCTGCTTAACCGAAACCGACTCTAAAGGAGTTGTGTCTTATAACGCAGAGAGTGGAAGATGCTTTCTATACCTTGGTGCGCGAGATTCGGCAGTACAGATTGAGAAAGGTCAGCACCGAAGAAAAGACTCCTGGGTGCGTGAAAATTAAAAAATGCCTTTTAATGTAACCGGGTAAGTTCCGTTTTTGTTTAAGGGGGGGGATCCTAAGGATACACCAGGAGAAAAAAAAATGTGATCACCGCTACGAATCAAATCTCTCTGATGATTCCCCTAATTTCAGAATGATTGTAAGCAGCAGCTGATTGGGCTCTTTTCAACTTTGGTTGTGTGAAGCTGTTGATTCTCTCTGATTGTGTCAGGCTGGGGATGATGGGAAGTCTAATCCAGCACGTTTGAAGGAATCGGATTGTGCACAATGAGGGATCAACTGCCTCTCTCCAAAATGCACCTGCGTCCAAAGAAACCAAGATAAGTTTGTTTTCCGAGGTCTCACAAACTGCTTACTATGGAGGGAAACATTTAGCTAGTCTTAAGTGGTCTCAGACTAAGCAAGTTCAGACCAAGTTCGCACATGGATGGGAGACCACCAGGAAATTCTGTAGGCTGGACCTGAGAAACTGAAAAAGTCTCCTGGAAGAAGGCAGTGGCAATCCATACTGTTGCTAAGAAAATGCCATATAGTTTCTAGCCATTGGACTTGATTCAATGGGATCCTTTGCTTTTTTACTTTGTACCAGATACCATAAATGAATGAAATAATGATTGTTGGAAAGATAGAAATGATCATTTGTTTTGGTGCAGGTTTTCATAGCAAGTATCTGTTGGGTGTTTTGGGGTTTAGTGACTGCAGTCTAGAGAAAGGTTTCCTGACATTTCACTGGCAACTCTGGTTGGCACCTTCAGAGGCAAACTGGGCTTCCCTACAGACCTCAGGCAACTGAACTGGGACTGACTGGGCTGCTGTTTTATTGCCAACTGTCCTGATTTCTGATTGATCTTTAGCCATACTGGTTTCTGATTGATGCAGGCTAGTGGGGGCTGGTCTCCAATTGGTATCCGATCCTGACTGGTTATTTTGGTGGTATTGGTCCTTTGTTCATGCCAGCTTCTAATTAGTCATTTTTGGAGTGTTCTTTTTATTTATATTTATAAATAATTTTTATTGAAAATGTTAAGAACATGACGAAGGACCTATACAAACTAAAATAGGACAAAAAAGAAGAGAGAAAAAGCGTATAGAAAAATCTAAAACTGCAGAAAAAGAAGTAGAAGAAAAACAGAAAAGAGATATAATGAGGCTTCCAATCTTCTTTATAGCAGGTAAATTATAAATGTACTTCTTTCTCTAAATTTACATCATGATTCTCTTCTTTCCATAATCTAGCTATCCAGTCTAATAATCAAAACCATAAATCATAAGTTCCTTTTTTTCTTTTTTCTGCTAAAAGCCCATGTGGGATTTCCAGTTATTAAAATAGTATTTTCTCTAATCAAGTTATTTCCAGTTATTAAATAGATATAGTATTTCTCCAATCAAACATTTTTGGAGTGCTGCTTGGTTTTTTTGTTTGCGCTAGGTTATGGTTGGCTAGTTGGAGTCGCTGAATCTTGACTAGGCAGGTTTCTAAAAGACTGCCCAACATTTGCTTTGCTCGCAAGTGGTACAAGTAGTCCTCATTTAACGACTGCTTTGCACAGCAACCGTTTGCAGTTATAGCAATGACAAAAAAGTAACTTTATGACCAATCCTCAAATTTATGACCTTTGAAGGTCTGTAAAGCAAAGGAAAACTGAAGTAATGTCGTAAGCACAGTCATGGTTTTACTTAGTGACCACTTTGTTTAATGACCTAGTTGCTGGTCCCACTTTTGGTCACTAAACAAGGACTATCCTTTTGTTGCTTACAATGCTGGAAATGCAAAAGAAGTGGCAGTGGCTCATGCTGAGTTTCAGCTTGCTTTAAAAAGCAAGAATTGTACAGGCGGTTAATTTATTTTCCCAGGACAATCCCATTGTTTTAGTTGTTTCTCCTTTCACGCTGCAGAATCAAGTTGCTTAACTGTAATAGTGTAATAGTTCCATGTGCAGCCTCACAGCTATGGAGATTTCAAAACAAAGGTGGTAGAATTCACGTCCGCACCTCTCTGAGGACAAGTTGTGCAAAAGATCCTCAGCCTCCGGGGAAAGCCACAATTATGGATTTCATCCTAGCGCATCCTTTTAAATCCTGAAGTCAAAGGAAGAGGTGTGGAAAGATGAAGGAAAGGTGAGGAAAGGTGAAGAAAATCAGGTTCTGCATCTTTTAATAGTATTTCCACGCTTAGAAATGCGCCACCCATTTGGAGCACGCACGGCTTGTCAAGCCTTACTTCAGTTTTATGCAAAGATTTGGCTAAACAAAATTATATCGCACCATCCTTGTCCTGACAGGTCAACATCAACTTTGTCTAGGATAATTTTTTTCATTAAGTTTCAGCAGAAGAAATAAAAGTTAGGAAAATGGGGGGGAAAGAAAGAGACTGCTTTTTCTACTCTTACAAAATCATTCTAATTAATCAAAACTTAAAATCAAAGTTTCATTATTTTCGGTATCAAGCAAAAAATCCAGAAGTGGTTTCCAAATAGAAACAAAGCTAGATAAATTGTTTTCTTTAATTAAAACAGTTGATTTTGCTATCTCCGCTAATTCCACCACCTTTAACATCCACTCTTCCATTGTGAAAATGAATGTGTCTTTCCATCTTTGTGCATGTAAGATTCTTGCTGCTGTCAAGATATGTAATAACAAAGTGAACTATTTTGACATCTGATTGAATAAAAGTTAGTAATGTGACTTAACTGGGTTCATTAAGCGATGGGGTCCTTTGTTCCTAGTTTCTCTATCTCTTTTAGAGGTATACAGTATTGTTTTTCCTCTCTCCCTTTTAGAAGGGAAAATATCTAAGAAATGTATGCTAATAAACTCTACATTTCATCCTAGCTTCTTGCTGCTGCTGTTGTGCATCATGGTTGGTTTCATATGACACATTTAACTAGCTATTGGAGCAACCCATTTTCTGGGTTTTTACAGTACTTTGACTCATAAGTTACCTAGTGGCTGGGTTCACACATCATGCTAAGCTAACAAAGCTCAACTAGTACATTGTGTGAATGAAGCCATCAGGTGTTTTGACTGATCTGGGTGGGTTGTTGTGGAATTCAGCCAAGATGTGCAATGGGACTTAATTGAAAGCCAGCATGTAACCATCATAGTGAACATATTGGATTGGTACTGGGGAGACTGTGGTTCAAATGGGATTGACATCAAGATAAATATCCATAAAACTGATGCCCATACCTAGTGTTCTGAGTAGATCCTTTGAACCTTCTAAGAATTAATCTTGAGCAGGGATGCCTGGAGTAACAGTGCAAGCTGTTGTTACAGTACGCAAGTATTGTAGTCTTCAACTGATGACCACAACTGAGACCAGCATTTCTGTGGCTAAGCAAGGTAGCTGTTAAGTGAGTCACGCCCAATTTTATGACCTTTTTGCCATAGTTGTTAAGTGAATCACTATAGCTGTTCAGTGAATCACGCAGTTGTTAAGCTCATCCAGCTTCCCCCATTGACTTTGCTTGCCAGAAGTTGGGAAGATCATACGTGGTGATCACATGACCCTATGTCATATCAGTTGTCCTGTGTCCACATTTTGACCATGTGACTGTGTGTCTGGCTCCAACTTTCCTTCACACCACGGGAATGCTGCAGTGGTCATAAGCGTGAGGACCGGTTGTAAGTCATTTTTTTGCTGTTGCAACTTCAAATGATCGCAAACTGAACAGTTGTAAGTCAAGGACTCCCTGTATTTTGCAAGCTGTAGTCCAAGCCACTGAGATAGTACCGGGTTGAGCGAGCTGCTCTAAAAACGAATTGTTTCTTAAGTTTTCAGAAGAACTTGAAGAAGCCTGTAAAATTCAGCAAACAAGGCCGAGCTGCTCTCTCCGCACATAGAAGATGCAAAGTTGCTGAAACTTAATGTTGATCCGCAGCTGTTTGGTGCTCAAAGCGCTCTCTTCTCTTTGCAGGGCGTAGATGATGCTTTTTACACGTTAGTTCGTGAAATCCGAAAGCACAAAGAGAAGATGAGCAAAAATGGCAAAAAGAAGAAAAAGAAGTCAAAGACGAAATGTATAATTGTGTAAAAAAAAAATACTGTCAATCCTTTATCCTTCAGGGGTCCTTCAGTAAACCTGACTCATTTTTGTACCATTCGCACTAAATTATTAGAACAAACGTTTTTAACATCACTTTCTCTTCCGTCGCGTTGTTTCCTGAACCTGCCAACCATGTTTTCACGTGGCTTGTTCTCATTGATAGTAGAAAGTAAGCGCTGGCGATCCTGGAAGGCTGGGTCTCCACCTCGGCAGTGCTTGTGAAACCAACGGGCAGAATCTCCTGGATGTTCTTCAGACTCCACTGGCGCACGCAACCTCCTTTCATGTTTTATGGCTTGTTTATCATGTGTTCTGCTTTTCCTTAGAACATCGAGACTTCTCTGCACTTTTGAAGACCACCAGCCTTAGAGCTTGGATGGAGGCTGGAACATCAGCTGTGGTAGCAAATAAGCATGCTGTTTTGTGGGGCTCGGTTTTTAAGCATTATGTTCCTCGCCCGGGATGGCAGACTCACCATTCCACGTAGAATGTAATGTTCCATTGGAGCTTAGAGCACTTCAAGTCCCATTTGGTGCCCTCCCGCTGCACATTCTGAAATTGTGTCTCTGAAGTGTGGCAGACCTTCCAAAAGAAGAGAACAGCTGTAGCTCAGGGTTGAACGGTGGAGTCCTTGGTGCTCTCTGAGCTTGGTGGTTTTCTTGCAGACGTTTTATTACCAGAGTAGATAACATCTTCAGTGTTAGTGAGTGTGGGTTTTCAGGAGCTTGCGCTGTCGTTTTGTTCTTGGTAGTTCCTTGATTCTCTATTCTCTCCCTCAACACTGACACAGCAAGCTGCTATATGTAAACCTGTAACTTATACTATATATGAACAGAGAGGAAGCCCATTCCCTTCTAACACTGAAGATGTTACCTAGTCCGGTAATGAAATATCTGCAAGTAAACAACCAAGCTCAGAGAGCACCAACGACTCCATGGTCTTTCCAAAAACAGAAGTACAGTTTCCTGTGAAGTCTACGTGTAAAAAAATAATGTAAATCGTAAGAAAGACTTAATGCATTTCAGAGCCCAAACTGAACCGCCCCACAGACATTAGATAGAAACCACCATGATAACATGCACTCCATGTCATCATTGCACATCTGTGACCGATGCAGAATACATAATTTGCACATTGCATGAAGTGTCAACTAACTACAGGTAGTCCTTGACTTAAGACTGGAATTCAGCCCATAATTATGGTCGTATGTTGGTCAGTTGTTAAGCAAATTGCCATATGACCACGCAATTTTACGACATTTTTATGGTTGCTAAGTGAATGATTGCTAAGCAAACACTGTAGTTGTTAAGCAAACAAGCACCCCAAATACAATTATGTACTGAGGTGGGTGGCCATCAGAGCTTCAAAACCGGGTGATAAGTAGTTCTGGGGAGGTCCGTTATAACTTCAGTCATTAAGTAGTGGTCAGAAGTTGAGGACTACCTGTACCTGCCCCTTAAGACCATATATACTGTGAAAACCCCATCCCTGTGACTTGCATGCCATTCCAACAGCAACCCTCTTCTGCTGCCCTTCTAAAACATATGAGGTTTTAAAGTGCATCTCCTCCCTTATTCCAGCACTCATCAAACCTGATCCAGAGATGAGAGTAGCAGGGAAGAGCATTGGGAACCAGGAGAAAGGGAGAACGTTGTTGTGTTCACACAGGACACAGGAGCCGTTTGCATTGGCAACAGGCTCGGCTTGCTCGACCTGAACAGTTCAGTGTTTGCAGCTGAGTCCGTTGGGTCTATGCAGGCGAGGTGGCCATAGAATCAGAGCTGGAAGGGACCTTGGAGATCTAGTCCGAAGCCATGCCCAAGGCAGGGGTCCTTGTAAATGGACCAATGGATGTCCGATCTTTTCTCGGAAGCCTCCAGCGATGGAGCACCCTCCGCTCCAGGAGGGAAGCTGTTCCATTATCAGAAATTCCTCCTCATTCCCAGATCGGATCTTCTGACAAGCTTCCACCCATTGCTCCTTGTCCTGCCCTCTCCTCGCCATGGAGACTGATCTAATGGCCTCTTCCCTGTGACAGCCCTTCAAGTTTTGGAAGATGCTATCAGGTCTCCCCCTGGGTAGTTTATTACTCAGCGCACTATGCGACCCTAAAATGGGTTAGCATGGTGGCCGGGGGATGCGCTCGGGAGGATATTTTTCCAAGTCTAGCGTTTGTGAGATCTTAGTAGTTTCCATGGCTAAGGCGGCCTAAATAAATGGAGAAAAAGTTTTGGGGGTAGGGATGAAGGTGGTGTTTCTCAGCCTTGGCAACTGAAGGTGCATGGACTTCAACTCCCAGAATTCCCCAGCAAGTTGCCAAGGTTGAGAAACACTGGGTTAAGGACTGCAGCTGAGCAGCACTGCAGAGCAAGGATGATGGTCCACAGTCTAGTATAATTAGGTCAAGCATGTCCAACCTTGGCAACTTTAAGAGGTGTGGACTTCAACTCCCAGAATTCCCCAGTCAGCGTAGCTGAAGTCCATATATCTTAAAATTGCGAAGGTTGGATGCCCCTGATTTAGGGGAAAGAGAAATATGGAGAGAATTTATAAGTTTATAAACTTGGTCCTGATGCAACCCAAAAGATGAATTCTGGGAATAGTAACCTTTTTATTATGGTGCCTCAAGTCTATTTAAGCTGCTGTTTCTTATACTAGTGTAAATGTTGGAAGCATTTGGCTTTGCTGAGTAATGAATTAATTTGTGGAGGGGCAGCTAGCCAGCAGCTGCAATAAATGCATGTACAGTCACTGTGGCAAAAATCTGAATTCCTCCTTTTTCCATTTAGCTGATATTACTGCCTTGTGCTTAACTTTAAATGCTTTTTAAACACTCCAAGTTTTATGCACGAAATTGAGCAAACGCCCATTTAGTTTAAAACCCCCTGAAATAAGCAGATTATGAATTCTAATACAGCCCTCATTCTCAATGGAGCATCAAACATACACATGGGGTTTACATTGGCAAGAAACCCAGTATCCAAATGCAGTTGAAACTTACCAATGCCTAATTTTAACTCCACTGTTACATGCAGTTTTGAAATGGTATGATGATGACTCCAAGGCATTATTTCTCAGTGTGTGAAAATATGAAGGAAAACTCACTGGGTGGCGAGTTTACCATCTCCAAAGCTGGCCCAGAGAAATGCAAGGGAAGCAACACATTTTGGCAGATTCATTTTTGGGTTTTGTACAGTACTGCATTTGGATCTGTAGCACAGATACAGCAATCCTCACTAATTTTGACGGGAAATACTGTAACTAATTTGGAGAAAAGGGTTTTAATGCTCTGCTTCTCAACCTTGGCAGCTTTCAGGTGAGTGGACTTCAATTCCCAGAATTCCTTAGCCATAATGACTGGCTGGGGAATTCTGGGAGTTGAAGTCCAACACATCTAAAAAGTTGATTTGGTTGAGAAACATTGGTTTACTGGAAGGAGTGTATATCTGGAGATGAGTTCACAAAGTCTAAAAGGGTAACAGGTTTCATATTGATTTCTTTGTAAAGACTATTGAAATGAACATCCAGTTTCAGTCTTACTGGATCTCTCCTAAACCCGCTTAACCGTAACAAATTTAATTCCATTGGTATGGTTTGCAAATGAAATCTGTGTCTCACTCCCCTTTATCTCAAATGCCAAATTTCTTAGCAGGAATATTTCTTAAAATGTGGTGTGTTTACCTAGAATATATTTTAACTATTTTTGTATAGTATAAACTAGAACATCCATGTTTTGTACATTGCGCTTTTTTAATTTGTTTTGAGGCAGAACAATTGAATGACATAAGGGTTTTGCCTTTATTTTTGGTCAAGTGACCTCAGGATGCTGGTCACTGGCAAAAGTGTTTAAAGAACCAGCACTGTTCACTTAATCCTTGGCAAAAGTTTTATTAGCTGCAGGTGCTGTGAAGTGCTATGAGACTACTTGTCACCAACAATATTGCTGCCATTGTACTTAATAAAAAGGAAGAGTTTATGTGCCTTTCTGCATTTCTTTTGTCTCAGAAGCAACATCTCTTAAGGTGATGGAACTTGCTAAGATGGCTAAACTGACTTATTTGATCAGAGAAAATACAATATATGTTTTCTGCTGACTGGAAACCCCTTATGGTCTTTTTTGTAACAGAAAAAAATGAAATTTTTGATTAAATAGAATAGGAGGAGACCAGTTTGGGCATGAGGGACATCAAAAGAAAGCTCTAGTTTTAAATGAGGCTGGATCAGGCTAGAAGATAATAAGAAAAAGTTGTGAAAAATTTCCCCCATGCACTTCTATGGGCAGCTGGGCTCATGGAGTTGTTGACCCTTGTATTCAGAATCAATTTCTTGGTCACATGAGCCAAGGTGAAAGTCTGTGCAGATGATCTTGGACTTTTGAGTGTACTAAATGACTGATAAAGCTGGAATTTAAAAGGAGAATGTTATTTCTGTAGACTTGTGTTTTTCAAACTTTGCAACTTTTAAGAAGTGTGGACCTGGGAAAGGGGGTTTAATGTAGTCTTCCTCAAGTTTAGTAACTTTTTAAGATGGGTAGACTTCAACTCCCAGAGTTCCTCAGACATCTATACTGACTGGGGAATTGAAGTTGACACATTTTCAAATTTTTGAAAAACACTGATACAGACAAACCACTCTGTTAGCCGAAGAAAAGAAGGTGTAAAAAATAAAAAGTGGAAAAAAAAAAGGGTTAACGTTAAACAATTGACCCAAAGGAGTGAGCCAGCATTTGTAATTATGATGGCTGGTGAGCGAGCATGTTTAACATATAGCTTATATTAACATATATGTTTATGTACACAGGGTGACACAAAAGAACGGGAACTTTTTAACAATCCAATAAAACCAAGAGTGATGGAAGAAAAATATTTTATTCATAGTAATTGAAACCTT